>NJRP01000246.1:68714-127347 GCA_003063835.1 Aphaenogaster floridana
AATTTGCACACTTTTTTTAGTTATATTTTTAAAAAGTATATAAAAGTATATAAAAGCCAAGGAAGATATTACGAATTAATGAGAGTCGGTAAGTCATAACGTAAACAGGATACAGTTGTAACATTTGCTTAAAACGGAAATAAATCTAATATTTTTATTAAAAAATTATGTTTATGATAACGGTAGAAAAAATTGATAATGGATTAACAATAAGTTATTGTATTTAATAATGTATTAAATAGTGTAGCAACCAATATTTCATATAACGTGATATAACGTGAATTATTTATTGTATTCAGTGAATCTCAAACACATTCTTGTTAAATCTTTGAATCCTCATAATAATTATTGTATAGAAGCAATATGATGTTACATTACATTACAGTACATTGCATCACTGCAAAAGGCAATTTCCGAATGCGGTAGCGGAGTATGATTTTGGTTTCGCATTTTGCAGTTTGTGGCTCTTTTGTTATTTCCGGCGTACACCACATCTAACTATGTTCACAATACACGAAATATTTGGCAGAAATAAATGCTAATATCACTATATGCATAAATTGACATGCTTTGTTATAACGGTGCATTGATCAATACTTCTCTTTTCAAATCATTCACAATTTTATCAATAAGAGCAAGGTTCTTTTTTTATAAAAAAAATCAACTGAGATTATTTTGAGCTATTTTTCCATTTTTACAAATGAAAAAAGAAGAAAAAGTTGATTTGTGCAAGAGCAGAATAATTGACAGAAACAATTTGAATAGTAAAACTTTTGTCTTCAAATCTTCAATGATATATTTTCTTTATCGACAATGCAAACTCGAAAAAGTTTATGTAGCATTCTGTTATCTGCGATATATTAATATCATCCGTAAGATATTAATTTACTGATTTATTTTATGGGGAAAAAAATATTTATAATTTTATTATCTGATAAAAATTATGACATTGCACCATCGTCAGAAAAGCTGTACAATTATAATCCAATTTTATATGGTATCATGAATTCAACTGCCACGATGAAAGTAATATATACGTAATATATATTATTTATTATATATATATAATAAGTGATGAAGTTTGCACGCACGTCGGGGAACGACGAGTAGGACGAGAAAAATGCGGACATAAAAGAGGATCAGTGGCAGAAATATGGAACGGTTCGTACAAGCCAGCGAAGCCGACACGCTTTTCCCTTGAATTTTATTTCATCTTTTTACCTGCTACTTGAGACTACGTAAAAAGCCGAAAAGCAGATGTATTTATCATAAATAGCAGCGAAGAATCAGTAGGATATCAATTGCGTTCTTGATTAAATTGTAGAACTTTTATAGCCAGGTTTACGAATTCACTGTTATATGTGAATTAGCGTAAATCTTTAATAAATTGAAGCAAAAATTTTGAAAATAAACTTGAGACTTTACTCAATTCTTCCAAAACTTGTTGAATAAAGATGACATCCGATCAAATTGTTGATAAAAACAAATTGACTTTATATTGGTTAAAGAATCTGTAACTATAATATTGAAAATTAGAGAATTATTAAAGTAATAAAAGCACAGCATAATATAGATTAATTCGGTAACGATATGAATTAATTAGTTTCATGAAGATATCAAGCAATAACGAGTTACAATATCCTTTTATGATTCTTTTGCAACGCTTCTTTGCGCATTCCGCGAAGATCACAAGAAAGTCTGTTTCTCCGTTTTGGTAACAATGCACTCGCCATGACAGTGAGCGATTTATGCGATCACTCGCATTATATTTCCGCGCACGTTGACAGAAGGGATAGGCGAGGAAAACGGTGCAGAGAAGGAGAAAAACGATAGAGGTCAGCGGAGGTGGGTGAGTGGTGCTTTCGCGCGAAAGCCGAATCGTTTGCCGAGAGATTGTGGCGCGATGGCGAATTCCTGACTACGAGCGGACAGAAAAATCGATGCGAAGTAGCACACGCTTTCGATTCGGTTCAGGGTATGTCTTGAGCATTTTCTCACCATACGACATTCGTATCTACGCCATCTTTCCTTCTCTTCTCTCTTTACTTCGTCCTCTAACTCTTACGAGAGATAAACGAGGAAGAAATAACATAGCTTCGCAAAGACGTTTCTCGAAGTCGCGAAATCTTTGCAGATGCACGATCAGTGACGAAAATATAATTTATGTAAAGCATTTCAAACGGTTTGAGTACAGGCAGTACAGATATTATTTTAGGTTACTGTGAATGGAATGTGAAAGCGAATAAATAAATTTCCAAGATGACTTCGGGAAACACGGGGAAGGTGAGAGATGATATTGAATGCAAGCGCACGTACTTCAAATATTTACACGTTTATCTGTTTTGTATAAGTTGAGAATTCGATCACGGAGATGCTTTCTTTATTTTAAGTCACGAACGATGAAAATAGCTGAGAATAGATTGAATAAATTATTATTGCAAATATCATTTCCACCATTATTTAATATTGACATGTACGTCAACGCTATATCTTTGGAAAATTATCATACGTATCTACAAGTTTTATCTTTAGTTTATTATAACATATATAAAATTCCGTTATTTAACTTAAGATAAAATAGGCCAATGTATATATATATATTTCAGTACTACATATTATTAATATTTAAAATTTACATGTAGAATATATTATCATTGTTTAAAATATATTATATTTTACATACCTATATAAATTAAGAGAGAGAAAACTTTACATAAAGATTAAAAATTTATGTGATTTCTCTCTTGTATGAGAGTGCATAGGTTTCTAAATAACAGCAAAGTACTATGCTACTACTTTCTCATCATTAATCATTATATTATAGTTGAAACGCGATTATAAATTGACTTCCCTGAATAAGAGGATCGTACACCAACAGTCGAACTCACTATAGTGGATTTCCCAATCAGCGTCGGCCCAGAACGTCGTACATCTTTTATATTGTTGTAGCCCGAGCTACAGCTAGGTAGTTCCCATCACATGGTAGGTGTAGCTCTCGCGATATTAGTTTCTGCGCTTCTCCCGGGGCTAAACCGTGAATTTCGGATGGATCGTGGGACCGCAGAGCGGACTTTGTCTGTGTAGAGAAGGGCTAGCAGTCGGCAACCGGTGGGAACCCTCGTCGACTATACATCGCCTGTAAACAGTTAGTTGTTCTCCGCGGGCTGGTGCCCCGGAGCGTGGAAGTTGACAGTGGACATTAATATCCCATTTGGAGTTGAGAGTTTCGCGGTCTGCACGTGCAGGGCATCGTTGCGGCTTCGCGCATTCACCGCGATGGCGTTTAACGCGATTCGATGGCGCGACGACAAACACCAAGAAGGGAAGATTCGGATGATTTCCCGAATATGTTGGGTCATTTATATGCAGAATGTAAATACAGAATATATCCTATTTGTCATATGTTCCTCTCGATTACAAGTCCCTTGGTGAATTTTCAGTTAGTTGTCTCTACGCGAATATTTAATTTGAATCTAATATCATTTTCTACAGTTTCTTAATTGTCATTAAATACATTGATAAACAAGCATTACTTAAGCTTAAAATTCATACGTTAAAATAAAAACAACATATTAAGAATATTTGTTATCCCTTTATGAATTCTTCTAATTCGTTAGAGATATAACGTACATGTACTTGTAATACAACAAATTTTTAAACAACTACCACGCTCCTTACTTCAATCTCGATAATTGAGAGAAGATGCACGATGCCACGACGCTATATATATATATATAATATATAATATATATATATATATATATATATATAATTTGTAGCTTATTAATTGTGATGGATTTATGGAAGTTATCAACGTGATAATGGCGAGTGAGTCTTGCGGAAATATCCATAGATATCATATGATCTATCGCAGTATGCGCTAACGAGGTACATAGGAATCGAATCTACCACCGCGATATCACCCCCGACACGACCCGGAGGTGATATATAATATCTCATCAACAGTGAAACTGATGGATATTGACAAGGAAAAGAGCACTCACTAACGCATATACCGGAAGATTATGTTCTCAGGGTATCGCATATGTAAGTGTGCGTGTAGCGCTATTTGCTTTATGCTCGCGAATATAGATGCTCATATTGAAGTTACGGCCCGTAAATAGCAAATAGCTCTTCGTGTAAGTAACTTTCATCGTGCTGGATGGTAAAGGCAACTAGCAGCACGGAAAGCCCTTAATATCGCCTTACGGGACGCGCTGATCCACGATGATCCATGATCCATGAAAGTGTCGTTTGAAATTTTCGACTCGCCGTTTATCCGAATTTCGAACAAAGTTACTTTCCCGAATGTGGCATCGGCTGATCTCTTCCGGAATTGGTTCGCGAGAAATCGTAGTCGTTGGCCCAGTCAGATGGGATAACTGCGCCGAACGAAGGGATGACCGAAGTTCTCTGAAAACAAAGATGGGGATGCTAAAGTAGAGTTCGATTTTTGTGCGATTCAACTTAAACGACGTAGATCTCACGTCCCATCTATTTTTCGGGCGAGGAAATTTCTTCGATTCGGCGGGACTCGTATCTGAACGAGAAAAGAGCCGCCGCGATTCAATGTGTTTCGCTTCCTCACTTAAAGTGGGTACACTGTACCGGCTAGCGCGTCCAATGCGAAAAGCGCGATGGAAAATCGAAAGAAATGGTGGATGGTTAAATGGGAAAGAAGCGAGTTTTGATAGAAGTCTCGAGAGAAAATCGATTACTCACTGAAATTACAAATAATCTGTCAGCTGAATCTGTCATTCGGATGAGATTGCTTACTGACGACGTGGGAAATTACTTTTAGGGAACGTATTATCATTCGCGCGATAACGATTTCCGCTTGGAAATGTAATGAAATTTAAAATTTCTACATCGTGTGGCATTGATTGTGCGTATGACTTCACAACTATAACATTCGCAATTTATACGAATTACAGAGATTTTAATTTTTTTTTTAAATTCAAGATACAATCAAAGTTCTCCATTTACGTGAAATGACTGTGAATTGCGACCGACAGCGTTCCTGGCACGAGTTACCAAGTAGTTTCGCCTGTGCAGAATGTGGCGGCAAACGATTTAATATTCGCGCGTACGGCTCATGAATAGATTGTACACATCGCGGCATGCGCGTAATACCTACGTGATTTCATAAGCAGCGCCGGGCCCAAGCGCCAGAAGACGCCGGAAAATGGCTTAGATAGCGAGATAGGAAATGCGGGCAACTTGGTTTTCGGCACGGATGCCGAAATATTCTCTGGTGGAAACCCAGAGTAAAATGAAGTAGCGGCGAGCGGTAGAGCGAGGAGGAAATGGGGTAAGGAAGAGACGTGCGGATAGACAGACAAATGGAAGAAGGAGATGACCGAGAGCAGGAAGGGGTTATAAGTAAAACGGAGGGCGTAGGGCAGCGTAGTGGCTGTCCTGGTACGTGGAACGGGGAGAGTCTGCGGTATTTTAATATCTGACATTCCTGAAACGACCGATCATTCGACTCTACTACCACTATCGCTGCTACTACTACCAGCTCCGACGCTGCTACCGCGATTACTACATCGCTGCGAACATTTCCCTCTCAAACGGTCAGTCTTCACTACTGCAAATAATGTGTGACAAATGTCGCTTTCATTATTAATACCACTGTTTGTACCATCGTCCACTGTGCAATTGGCTGCAATTATCTCAAAATTATGATAATTACGTGATTTTTCTGTAATGACACGGAGACTTGTAATAATTATTACCGAAGTTTCAAATATCATATGTGACGATCGTCTCCCTTATTTTTTTATTGATCTTTCCTTGAGCTGTTTGTCGTCCCTTATCCCTCCATCTAGAGATTGCCTTGACGTCATTTCTTTTCCATATCTTTATATGTGATCATCTTTTTTGCAAAATTTCTTCGAAAGCAGTAGTTGCTGATACTTAGCAAGCAATATTAATAATTATAAGACGTGGCTCTTTTTATTGCTTAATTATTAATTGAAATAAATTCCTCAGCAATATATTCCAAACACTTGATCTTTAATAACGAAACAACAGAATATAAATCCTTCTCGTCATCATGTGGAAATTGTTCTTTTGGAAGATTATAATGTTTAGTATTTATGTGTAATAATAATTTTAATAATTTTTAAACTTTATTACACACAAAAGAAAGAATAATACGAATTGAATATGTGATTATCGATTTTTATTTTATCGCACAAGCACATTGCACAAATTTTACAAGGATTAAAAAGAATAGAGTAAGGTAACGATTATGTGATAATTGAACGTTTTGTCCCAGAAAATGTCACTATTCGCCATGTCCATTCCAGTTTCCACAAACCTCTTTAATCGTCTATATAATCTGCTGGAATTTCAGCCGCAGCTGCCTCTCTTTCGCTTTCCCGAAACCTGTTCAGCGAAATATCTCGTCGTCCATCCACATGGCTTCGGCACTTACGCGCTCAACTCATTTATCAAATCCAATAGGATGCCACGAAACACGATTTCTCTACGTCTTACGTGAACGGCCAGTTCATGAGGCACCATTCAACAGCTCGTGGTTTTTGCGGCTATTGAGATATACATCTCGGTCGAGCCATTGTAACTCGCATTTATCACAAGTGCACTCAGTATAGCGTATAGTTCCATCTCGTACTATGAATAGATGGTTGCTTTATTGAATTAATCGCTCGACAGGTTTATTCATACCTCAAACTGTGCGATGCAAAGTGGTTCTTTTCATGTAAAATAATGTTGCATCTCGGCAAGAATAGTGAATTAATTAATTCTTTGCATATTATAAAATATATGATATGCTAGAAATAAATTAGTGTTGTATATTGTAAAAGATATATTATACCACATAAAACTCGATGTTATACAGATAAATGTGTAAGAGAAAATTTTTCATAAAATTTTCATAAAAATTTCGTTTAATTAATCCTAAAGTTCTAAGCAGAGCTTTTATCAAATATCTTGTTCTGCATTTTTGTAAGATTTAATCTTATATAGAGAACGAAAAAATTTAATATATTTTTTGCTTGTGCTACATTAAAGAATAAATAGCAGGAAGCTAACATTTTTGTATTTTTCTTTACCTATCTACTGCTTTTAACAAACTCTTCATCTTGCGAGATAAGTAGATGACGCACGTAGAAACAGATCATGTACACACACGTGCTGCTAAGGTCAGAAAGTGGAGAAGGCAGCAAAGAAAAAACATCCCTTCCAGTCGTAAAAACAGAACGGAGGAAACGCAAGTGGTTCAATCTTAAGTGCTAGAGAACGCTTGGGGGAAAGGAAGCGAGAATGGATTTTCCTACCTGATTTTCTCGTCGCCGTTGTAACCTTATATAGCAAACGGATCTCCTCGACCAATTCTTCATTCCACGAGCACATTCGCTTCATTCGAAAGTCGTGCGATCCGAGTCGCTCCGTGCTCCAAGGGAAGAGAGCCTTTTCAATTTACTTGACAAATCCTCGCGGATTCGCTTAGACTTCCGGTCGAACATACGAACGTCCGTGACAATCAATGAGAAAGACAAAGATGGACGCAAAGCAAATGAGAAAACCTAAGGTGAAATATGTCGCGTCGCGTTATTTTTTTACGACTATGCACGTTTTCTGTCCATCAGAATTCAGCTCTAGAAATGGAAAAGAGATCTGCCCTCTTTTCGTTTCAATTCCCGTCACCTTACTATTTTGTTTTTGACGATTTGCCGTTATTAATAATTCGCTGGATTCTCGAATGCGCGATTAATGTCAGGATGTATATAATAAGGAATCAATAATGATACAGTTGTATATAATTCGGTCTTTAATTGTGATTAAAATATAATTCCGTTTGACTGCGAGCGCGGGATTTCTAACTCTATCTTACACGTCTTGTCACTTCGAGCCGAATAACGAGAGTGTCATCGCCCTCTCGTCCTCTGCCGATCTCGGTCTTATTTCTCTCTCCTTGATCTTAAACATTCTGTTTTCCTATCGGTTATGTTTTTGCCCTATCATAAATTATTTCTAACCTTGTCCGTTGTCTATTATCGGCTCTGTTATTTTTATTTTAACGGTCGCTAATTTTCAACGCCTATATTCGAGTTTTCTCTCGAATAATTTATTTTAATTTTTATTGGCTTGCGGCGTCTGTCGCCACATGTTATTGAGTTTCACTCTCGCCTAATCATCATGTATGTACTTATTAATTCGAAAACATAAGCCTCTCTCGAGAAAAAGCTTTCGTGTTCCAAAGGAAGAATAAAGCATTTATAACTTCTTAAAGAATACGATTGCTATTTCGAGAAATGTAAAATGTAAGAAATATAAGACGATGATAATAGAAATAATAATTAAAATTTCGAAACTTAGTGTCTATGACAATCATAGTGATTATATTGAATACTATTGAATGCAAATTCTGAAAAAGAATAGAATGGATAATATACGTACATATATGTACCAATAAAACGGACAATGATATAAATGTTATATCAGCTATCTCACAATCTTTGTAATATTTCCGATGGCAAAGGACATTACCGGTTTGCGCGCTAATGCTGCGGATTGTGGCCGGATAATTTCTCACCGCGATTGAATTGCGGTCTATGGTGGTTCCCGTTTTTGTTTCGTACTACCGTTTCTAGTTAGCTATTTGTGATACATACACATTTGTGTGAATAATCTAGTTGCAGAGGCACATACGCAGCACGTTTTCAAATGTTCTCTAATATCGCGTGTAGAGTATATTCGAATTCATGGATATATATACAGTCACGCTTTATGCGTGAGGAGAAGCGGAGACGACGAGGGAATACAAAATAGCCTCGCACGGGTGAACCGTGAAAAAGCGTTATATGGTGGGCGATTTTGGCGGAACGAAGAGTACTGAAATGAGAGAGAGAGAGAGAGAGAGAGAGAGAGAGAGAGAGAGAGAGAGAGAGAGAGAGAGCTTCGAAAGAGAGAAACGAACGAGAGAGTCGGCGAGACAAAGCGCACTCGAATGTACACGGATTATCAGAAGGGCCGTCTAGGCATTCCAATTCGACATAGCCGCTTGACCCGACGATCGAATTCCAATCAGCCGCTTCTAAATCCAGCCCCCGTCCGACTCCGAGTATCTAGCTGCCGCGCCGCCCTCCTGCCTCACGCATGGACTCCGTTTGGCCCCGCGCGGCGGTAAAGCGGTCTCGAAGAGATTAGCGGCGCTGCGGTATGGTCCGTAGATCTGCTTTGGGATAGCGATCCATGATCTTCGGATGTCGATGTTCAAGGTTCTCTGAGTAACGCGTTCCGATGCCACTGAAATATCATTTGATGGGAAAGAATCTGTAGGGAGTCGCAATTAGCTCGAAGAAGCGTAACCTGATAATGAAAATTGAGGGAAAAGAAAAATGATTTCGAGAGATTTAATTGAGATAAAACGCAGAAGGGAACTTAAGCCTGCAAATTAGCTAGAAGAAAAAAGAAATTGATTGAACGTAGTAATAACATAAAAGAAATAAATGCCACCAGCTTTAAAAATTCTATTCATACATTTCAGAGATAATTTTTCTACCGTAAAATATGTACTAACGGCAATTATTTTAAATTAAGTTAAAATTTTCTAAACATTTGCAAGGAAATTGAAGCAACTGAGCGGAGAAGCTAGAGCTTGACTACTGGTGACTAGGGCAGTTAGGAGAGTAAAAGTAAGTTGAACAGAATGAAAAAGCGTTTGCAAGTGAATTTTTAATTTAAACTTTATGGTAAATTTGTAGAATGTGACACATTTAACACGAACTTGGTTACACATTAATTTAACACAAGTTTAATTATACTAAAATATTACAGTCAGAATTTGATCTTATAATATGAAAATTCTTCAAAATAACTTTATTAATTGAATAATTATTACTGCAAACGACGTTGATTTTCGTATTACTAAACGATAACAAAATATATTAATCAGAGAACACAATAGAATGCAGTAACAATCTGGCGTCAAGGGGATTTAAAAAAACATAACTATAAGAAGTAAAAGTTCATTCAAGTAAACACGAAGGAGCTTTTGTTGTGGAGCTTTTAAACTTTTTTATTATCCTGTACCTGAGATTCATGGCGAGTAAACGGTAAAATTACAATCACCGCAACCAGTACTTCGCCCATCCTATTAACTCTTTCCATGGATGACTTCTTAATTATTTGTATTGTAACGGCTTTTTTTATTATCTCGGTTGCTTTATAGCCGAGATTATATTACATGCCGGCACACCTTCAGCGCGATCTGAAATTGTCGGTATGCCACACGATACAATTTTTATTAGGCTTGACTACGGAAAGTTGGGCGCCAGGTACGGAGGTCCGCACCACTTCAGAACATACAAAAAACAGCAACCGACAAGTTCAATCACGACGGCAAAAGCACGACTACCTCGCGAACGGAATTGGTAGAGGGGGGGGGGTTCGCTAGGGCGGAGCGGTACCAAGGATCGAGTGAGTCAAAAGAAATCAGGTACAGGTTATAATAATAATTATGAATAATATATTTCAAGCATATTTCCGATATACTTCCGCATTGATGGTTGAGCGGCTGTGCCGGCGCGGGCGGTGCGGATAGCGGGCGGAATCGAGTGCAAGGATAGCCCCACGGGTTCTATGCGCGAGACGAGAGCGTTCGCGCGACAGGCGATAAAGACTTTCTTTGCTCGAGACGTATTAAGATCTCGGCAGCTACTTGAATTTTTCCCGTTCGCGGTACTCGCCCTGCGCTCGCTCGCGGGCTTCGACAATGTCGCCCCGTTCTTCGGACGCGTGATACAGCGCACGTTATCTTTCGCACCGTTTCGACCGCACGTTAACTCGCTCGCGGTGCGCCTTATTGCAACGACAAGACGACGAAATGTCGGATCTTAGCTATCCGACGGAATATTTAGTATAATCAACCGTAACTCACAATCTCAATAATCCTCGCGAACATAATATTACCGCGATCAAGAGGCAACGAAATGCCTAAATTCCGATACAAACAAAAGATTCGAACAATACTGCAAAAACCTCGGCAAAAACACAACGTAACTTTCACCGGTCGTTACATGCGGTATACGAGTTTGTTTGCGCGATGCCACTCAAAGCGCAACGACATTAACTAAGGCTGAACATAGAACGAATATAACGCACAATTATAATGACTGTCGGCGGCTCGAATCAGAGGGAGAGAGCAAAATTTAAACATGGCGTGGAAGAGTGTGGGTCGCCGATCTCTCGCCGCAAGACTTCGAAACTATGGAAGCTTCCCGGAAGCGACCATTCCATACTTATTTTACCACTCTATCGTACGCGGCAGCGACGGACTTACGACCCAGCTCTTCCACACACTACCTTGCGGAGTTGGCGGCCTTACAATCCGAACGTGCGCCGGTCTCACCGGCTTCCTTCTAGACGCTCGTTCTCTCGTCGCTCGGGGTATTTCGCTTCGCGCCTGCGTCCTCTCTTCTCTGCCGGTCCGCCGAACAGTGAGGAACGGAAGACCCACGTGAGACACGCCGGCGAATTAGGTCGCGATTAGACCACCGCGGCGCTATAGGACCCCCGCAGGGCCGTCCCGCGCTTCTCGCGGTTGCAGGGGCGGCCTTATTTCCGGCCGCCCTCCCCGAAATTCCTTTCGCTGCCGTCGCTGCAGGTGTTGTTGCCACGGGTGGCAGGTGGTGGAGTGACCGTGGCAGTCGGCAGTCTCGCCCGGCCCGCTCCTCTCACCGTATGATGCTGTCGGGAGCGATTTCCTCCTCGCTTTCCCGATTCATCCCGGTTATCGTCCCGGGTCTCCGATCGTGGGCGCAGGGCTGTCGCTCCTTCTCGGGGTCCCCACGCGTCTCGCGTGCGGGTTCCCATCCCCGTTTACTCCAATACCTGCAGGCAGTGCAATTTTTCAGGAAATACGGCAGCGTTGTTCTCGAAATTATTAGGATGTTAGTTCCCGCTCTTAATTAAGAGAGATTTTATCTGGCGCGCTCACGTGTATCCCCCGTTGCGACCTCCGTTCCTCAAAAATCCTTGTCCTCCGCCGCGTCATCCGCCGGGTGAGATCCCGCCACCCGTCCGCCGGCCGCCTTCTCCTACCGTAATCGGCTCTTTACACAAATTTTCCACGTCACAAAAAAAAGAACGAGACAAAACCGTGCCCGATTTCGCATTCGGGTTGCTCTCTCCCTATCCTGGGAGGACGCAGGTCCCGAGATGCTAACCTTCCCCCCCCCCCCGGCCGACCCTTGTGACGGACATGCAAAATGTCACGTCACAGTATCTTACCTTTTTCTTCGATCTTTTACTTCACGCGTACTTGCAGTAAATTTATAATTATCGTCCATATTTATTATTCATCAATTTTTGTAGCCAATAATTCTTTTTATATTATACTTGACCGAGCTTCGTCAATTTAATGAAAAATTAAATTATAATATATAGTATACTAATATAATAAAAATATAAATATATATAGAAATAAGTCAAATAGAAAAAAATTAAAACGTTGCTATAAAAATATGAAGAATAATACTCATACTAAAGTATTTTTAAGTGAAATTACGTCGATTTTGCCTTATTAAAAATTTAAACAAAACTGTAATTATAAACTACAATTTTAGTCAATTTATAACTTTAACAAGTTAAATATTATAAATCTTGTAAATTAAATTTAAAAAGCACTATATTATATTCGTTTTTAATAAATTTTAAGCAAATTTTGTTATAGCTTCATCATTATTAAGATATTTAATCTTAACTATTTTCAAATTTTGTAACAAATAATAATCCCACATAAACGCTTATTAAGGAAAAATTTCACTTTAATAGAAATTTAAGAATATCTTTATTTCTTAATTAACTTCAAATGAAATTCGGTGGACTAACTCGTGTAGAATTTTAATTTAAAGTTGCTTTGCTAAATGATATTTAATAATTTAATTGAAATAAACTCCATATTCTCGCCACAGGATCCCCATGTTCAAATATAATCGATACACTATATTGAGAATTTGGCTGATCGCGCGGAAGCTTGACTTTTAGGGTATCCTCTATATGTATGGGATAAAGCAGAAACGAGGAATTGCAATTTTATAGCGGTCGGTGAAATAATTCGTTCGCCCGACGACGGACGATCCGTCTTTCACCCTCGGAATCACGCGTCCCGGATTTCTCCCTACCAGGGTCCAAACTTCTAACGGCGCCAATCGTATAATTCACGCTGTGAGATCCTGGCATGAGTGCGATTTGTAATACTCTGGAAACGGAAACACCACTCCACGTGAGACTTTGCTTTATTGATGTCGACTTCTTAAAGTGTCAAGACGAGCCGTTACTCCTGATTACAAAGAGCCAATCCATACAAACGATAACTCAATGCTCTTCGACAATAGTGGTAATAATGCATGATGGTCTCTCTCTCTCCTTCTCCCTCTCCCTCCCTCCCTCCCTCTCCTCCCCACCCTCTCTCTCTAATAAATTCATTATCTTCTACTTTTTTTAGTATTTACTATCTTTTTTTAAATTTTATAACAGAATTTATAAATATACAATTTATAAATATAAATATGAGATATTCATCGTAACGATCTATGACATACTTACAATTTAAAAAAAAAGATGGGGAGGAATATTTATTTGTTTCATGCAAGCTACATTTTGCGGTCTAAAAAAATAAAAAATGTTTTTTTAAATAAAAAATTCAAGGTCACTTTAATTTTTTTTAAATAGCATCATATTATTTTCTTCATAATATTGTCCATAAAATCGCTTTTTTTTATCTAATAGTAATCAGTATATCCAAGGGATTATAAAGTTAATATATAAAGTGAAATATATCTCAATTATTTTGAAGAATACATTTCGATAGTGCGTATCTCTCAGTTTCTTTACGATGACAATGGAAGAGCGCCAGTGGAGAAAACACATATCGCAGTGATCCAGGTCCGACACTATTCGACACATCAGAATTTATGGTTCCCCTGGCTAGAGAAAGGCTCAGTTCAGGTAGAGAATAGCGATAATGGAGTTTTCCGGCCGAAAACAAGCCTGAGACGTACATATGACGAATAAAATCACGAACGAAGAATCTTTCACGTGTAGAGCAAGAAACAAGAAAAACTCATTTCGTTCAATCCACCTTGTTGCCCGTTCATCTTGGCAGATGGAATTTACGAACAACTGTTGCGGTAGATGAAAAGAATTTCTACTGTTGTATACTGTAATGTACTCTGATTTGATCAAAACTGGATTTTGCACTCTTTAACTGAGCACAATTTGTGCGTTTGAATTTGTCAATGATCCTTGATCTCTCATTTTGAAATTTTCAGTACTGAACAATAAATTATAGTAAAGGATAGAAATAGTATTGCAAAGATTGCGCTATTCTCAGTAAGAGCTCGACACTACATCTTTTCGCTTCGTGCTACCAGGAAACTTTATTTGATTCTTATGGCTAACGGGTCTTTTTCCTGCCATTGCGATAAACGTGATGTCTTTTTCCTTAATGCGTTCACGACGTCGATTAATTCTATTCACGTTGAATTTGTCTCTTAACGCTGTTCACTTTTTCCTACTCTACTTCCTCTTCCTTCCTTTTATCTCGAGCTTTCCTTTCTCCTTCACGTAGATCGCTTCGTTTCTTTCCAAATACCACGTGACCGAAATACCGAAAGAAAACGTCTCTCCAGATACGATCCCCTCTAGATATATACGATGCAGCCACGTCTGCGACTAATCTGAGAATGTCACGAGCGTTTGCGGTTCTTTTTGCTCGTTTATGCTCGGCCGCAGTTTCTGTGACAAAAACTGCCTATATACGTTCAATTAATCACAAGAGGCTGACGTTAATGATGATGCCGGAGTGTGTCGGATTAAAAATTCATACTGCTTCGGCGAACATATAAACTCTTTCGTTACCACGATGCAGTCGCTGTGACCTGTGTTTCAAATTAAATCTATCGCGCATGCACGATGATGACGCCTTAGTGGACAGCGTGCAATTCCTAGAAAATCGATAAAGGTCGATTTGAGCTTCCTTTCAAAAGATTTTATTTCGAGCGAAAACTTCTGTTCGAATCCTTTCTCTCGGAGCGAAATAACCTCTTCTTTAATTTTACGGCCGAGTATACTTATTTCTTTTTTTCTTTCACTGTAATTCTAACTTCCAAATTGCTTGGAAAAGTAACTAATGAAATTTTCTGTACAACTATGCACGTGGCCGAGATTTTAACTTAAAATCTACCTTTGTGGTTAGGGATATAATTGGGCGGAATAAGAAGTTTAAAGAAGAGAATTCAGTCGAAAAATTATGTAGTCTATCACAAATTTTATTTATACAAAAATGCATATAAACTAAAAATATTTTCTTATCATTTTTAAGATAAACTGTTAACTTACATACGCAAATTACAGAAGAACTCATTATAAAATTATCAGTACTATTGGCATTATACTTTCGTACCTTATTTTTCCTGATTTAAAATACTTTTTGAGAATAGTTTAAAATATGTTATAGTAACTCAATATATCATTTGCATTATTTATCATCAACATGTAAAGTAAATATAATTACTGTTCGAACGTGTGAATAACTACGCTGGACGTACTATGCACGTAAGATCATGTACAATAGAACGTGATACTACTGATAGCGATATATTTGCCATTGTATATGATGCAATATATCGATGTTTAGGTTCAAAACGGGACGGTATTCAACTAATTTTGGTACTTATCAAACACTACTACATGTACGCCATTATAATTTGTAAATGAAGTCCTTTGTCCGCTTCTGTACGTTCACTATTCACATTTTGTTTTGCTAGCGGTTCAGCAACTAATATCTGTAAGGCATATAAAACACTATATTGAATAAACTTTATACTATGTCCAATTTTTATATATATCCAAAACATACATGTGATATATATGTAACTTAATTGCATCTACATCTCTACTATACAATGTATTGTACTATCCAATATACTTTTAGTCATAAATATCTTTTTATGTAATTTAATCCCACGATTATACACACCAGATATCCTTTTAATTACGAATGCTTTGATAAATTCCAAATCGACTTCTCTTATAAATTTGCTGAGAGTTTGTCATTTATTGTGTGAAACTTTTCAGTTATCTTATTATATAACTTAGGAATTATATACTGAATTAAATATTAAGATGAATATATAAGTTAATAGTTGATTAGTGAAAATTTTTTATTTTTAATATTAAATTAATTAATTATTAATATATTTCGACGCTGGAAAATACAACTAATATTTTTTGTAGTTAGTCAATTACTTATAAGACGTATAATGGAATATCTAATATAAATATAAACTCACTAATAATTTATTATCACTTATTATTATAAATATAAATGTTATAAATAATATCGAAGGATCGTAAATCCTATCGTAAATCGGAATACGAATATCGAAATGTTCCTTATCATTGCACAAACTTTTCCGGAATTATTCGATTTCGTGAGATTTTAGAGGACAGAACCACACTGTGTACAGTTACACCGACAGGCAAGTTGACGTAATATGTGCCCAGAAATTGGTTCGATTCAAGCCATCCACTATCACGTGTGTATATAGGAGATAGTGTTATCGTTAGAGCCTTCAACCATGTTGGTACGCGACCGTACGAAACTCTATGAATACATACCATAAGTTGGGGTGAAATTGCTCCAGCAGACTTATCTTTGCGACGGCGTGGAAGGACGTTTCCGGGCTGTCTGTCCTCCTAAGAAAACAATTAGAGGGCAGCGAGCATTCTGTAAACGTAAAATTTTTCTTCTTTTAATTAATCGATTAGTTTTAAAAAGTTAATTCGACGCACAGAATAAAACAGAGTGGAGAATGAGAGCCATTACAGTTTCATGAATTGAATGCTACGTATATACTACTGAGAATGACGTAAGTGTAAGAACAGCGCAGTAGTGTAGCATTAAATTAACGGTCTCGCGTGCTGCACATAGCAGCTCCGAATGTACATTATCTCTTTACGTTTAGATACAGTTATATGATACGACACATCCATTTGCATGATAATTGATATTATTGCGTTAATATATGTATGCACAGTGTATACGAACTATTGATACACTGTTTTCAAATTACAAGAATCGATTATTCATCATTGAAATTTATGAAATTTAATTTCTTAACTCATTAAGTATCTAAACTCACGATTAAGAAAATATCGATACTTTTGCATTAAATATTACTATTTTTCTTAATTTGAATTTCTGCCATATTTAACTTAGAACTTTTAGAATTATCCTTATTCTTTTCTTTCTCTCTCTCTCTCTCTCTCTCTCTCTCTCTCTCTCTCTCTCTCTCTCTCTCTCTCTCTCTCTCTCCTCCCTCGCACCCCCTCTCCCCTTTCCCCTCCCTCTTCTCTCCCCTCCCACCTCTCTCTCTCTCTCTCTCTCTCTCTCTCGCTTTGATTACAGAATGTCTACGAATATTCCCTATGAAATTTTATTATTCGATTATAATTAGTTTTATTCATATAGTTGTGTGTACATTATCGTTATTACGTTATAAAAATAATATTATAAATAAGCTAGCTACTTAGTTTTATTGAAAATCCATTACGCTTGAAATAAGCAAAAATAAAATAAGACATGAGCGCTCTTACAACTTTTTTCAAGGATTTACACTTAGGGGTACCATTTTTGTAAGGCTCTTCCAAACGAACGCTATTTAATATTTTCAAATTATATTTTTTAAAGAAATATTTATGCTGATTTTTATTTTTAAGTGTATAAATTTCAAATAAAAATTATCTGGTTATCAATCATAAAATCATTCTAAATTGAACAAATTAAAATCCAGGGGGGGCATATGCATGCCCCTCCCTGCCAGCACTCATAAATAAAACATATTTTCTGTTTTAATTTAATTTATTTTTAACAATGATTATGCATGCAAATCACATGGACATGGAGCACTAGTAAGTAGTAAACGATTTATGAGATAATGAAATAATAGAAATTATGAAAGAATGAAATTATATAATATCTTATTGAAACTTATATTAAATAAACTGCTAGAAATGTATTCTTTGGCTGATGAGGCCAAGAGTTTGCTTCGAAAAGGACAGATTGCTTATATCCCTGCGGTGGTTGTACTTTCTCTGCGAGTTTGTCGGCGCCGCGTAGCGGTCGCGCCATGAAACGCGCCGCGTGTCGCTTCGCACTCGCGAGAAGCGCGTGGTGACCGGGCTGCCGTTCGGCAGGTTCTCGGCGTGTGGTGTGGCGGTAGCCGGATTGCTACGCCTTGCCGGCGTGCTTCAATCCGGCTAGCCGCCACAATTCTATAAACTTATTAGTTTACAGACATGGGCGCCCATACAACTTTTTCCAAGGAGAGGCAGAGTGTAAATACACTTAGGGGGACCATTTTTGTAAGGCTCTTCCAAACGAACGTTATTTAATATTTTTAAATATTTTTTAAAAAAATATTTAATGCAGATTTTTATTTCTAAGTGTATAAATTTCAAATAAAAATTATCTGGTTGTCAATCATAAAATAATTCTAAATAAAAGAATTAAAATCCAGGAGGGGCATATGCCCCTCCTTGCCCCTCCCCCCCTCATGGGCGTCCATGAAATAAGATACTGAACAAAATAATAAGTGTTCGTAAAAGCGATATTACCTTCACCATCTTCGACGTATTGTACTCCCTTGCCATAAGAGAGAATAATCCTATTAACTGGTACCACGTCTCGCTTATACTCAACTTTGTAACTTAGTAGTTATTGAATTTAGCCGAAGATATTCTCACCTTCGTTTCCGGGCCGGGCACCGAGAGTCAACAAGATAACTCGCTTTTCTGAAATTACTTCGCGATATAGCCATATTTGGAGCGTGTACTTTACGGCGGCACTAAACACGCACTGCTGTGATCAAGCATGGAGATTAAACAGTAACTCAGTATATGCGCTCAAGGCATATCCACACACATGGAGACTGGCTAATCAAATTCAACGCGGAAAGGGCGGCAAATGCATAACATAACGTCGAGCTAGCGTAATAAAGTGTAGCCGAATGGAAGAATCCCGTCAGAGTTAGCTGCGTTCGAGAAATTTACTTTAGAACGCGCGCTTCCTCTCTCTACCCCTCCGTCGGAATACTACGATAAAATTCAAGCAAAATTGCTCCTTGTTAGAGTTCAAACAAATTCCTGCACTTCGCTTGTTTTGCTATGAGGCGCACGCGAGACGCGTCGGGGAAGAAAATGAGTAAACCGGGAGTTCTCCTCTAAAACTCCTCAGTCCAGTAAATGCCTTTCTCTTTTCGCTTGCAGTCGGTGCAAGAGAAATTCACCTCGCATATTTTCATTTCCCCATTCCCTTGCCACCATTGCGTTATGTAATCACGATACCGTATTTACGCGGAATATTGAAAAGCCCATCGATACGATTAAGCTCGAATGGAATGCAATTCGATAGAAATATCAGAGAACAACCGACACTGGATGACTCGACAAACACTTCTCTATAAATATTAAGTTGCATAAAGCTTATATTGGTTCTTCATTAAATTTCAATGTTAATTACATTACGCAAATGCGTTATCGTAAATATAAATATATTTAATATTTAAATAACTAATGAGTTTTATAAAATAGTCTAATAATCCATTATTTTCTGATTATTGTAAATATTATTGTAATATATATACACACTATCTCTGTTACATGATATATAATTCTTTAAAAGTCTGGTGTGAGCGGTGTAAAGTTATCGCTGTCGCTTTTCTTGTACAGATATTATCTCAGGAATTTAACTCATAACTTTCTTGCGCATCTGTCCTTTCACCTAGTCTTTAACCTGTTTCTACTAAAATTCGTTAAGAAATACCAGTTAAGATCTATATCAATATGATTAATGTCTTTCTAAGAATTACCAGAGCTATCTTCATAAATAGAGATAAAGAGAAAATAGGAGAGAAAGATTATATTTACTGATTATTATCAATTTAATTCTTTATTCGCAAAATATTGATATTTAGAAAAAATTGTCTATCAGTCACTTTCTCATTTATTTCATTACTACAATGATTATTAATAATATATATGTAGAAATATGAAGGTATTGAGAATAGGATCAACTCTAAATTTACATTTTAACTTCGCCGCTATATAAATTTTCCCACGTTTAAGCGATATAAAGATATTTTAGTGGTACTTTCATACCATCTTCACTATTAATACCGGTGTAGCATACGTGTAGAGAAAAATAGGCGAAGCGTGCTGTGGGTTACTGCCGAAAATAGATCTTCCTTGGTCAGTGCTTCTACCACCCCGGCTGCGCCCCGAAAAGATCATTCTTCCCTATTACACGTTGATCTTAAATTATCGCCCGTTGCTTTGCGTATAGGAAAGCATACCCGTGGGATGCGATCGTTTTGATTTATCGTTATAGTGGAAGCGGCACCTAGGTACGACGAAGCGATGCAATTCGTCACACGGCGACGTCGTCGCTATCGCAAGGGGGACAGGCGTCGAGCGGCATTCTTTCGCGTACACCACGCGAAGATGTTTGAACGGCGGCGGGGACCGCCGCTTCTTTCTCATGACGTTGAAGCAGTACCGGGCTAGAGAAATTGAAAAATATAAGCACCGCAACACGGCGGGCGCCTCGTTTTACGACAACGGGTCGAAGCGTATTAACCGTTGCCGGAGGTGGTTGTTCGCACGCTTCGCTCGTATTTTTCCTTCCCCATCGAGAGCGCGCCCCATTATTTTTTTGTTTACCCCGTATGCCTTCCCGATCCAATAAATTGTGGAGTACACTGGTAATTATGGACTACATTGCTCGATACTTGTCCGAGTTTATCGATGTTATTGTTAGTGGAATATCCTACGCATGTTATTAATTGTTAACGTTAGAATGACTTTCAAATGTATACGACAAGATTCAATGTAACAGAAGATGCCAACATTTTTTTTCAAGTAAAATATCTTAGTTTACATCGTTCATACACTATATTGGCTTTTTAATGTAATATACTAATATATGTATAAATCTATAATAATGACTTACTCGGCTTTCTTATTAGAAATTTATTGTTAACGTTATTATCAAGATAAAAAAAGCCTCGAAACATTTCCTACAAACGTTACAGACTCATAAGAAGAATAATATATAACTTAATATCGAGACATTTTTAAAAAATAATTTTCAAATTATAAATGACTGAAAATTTAATGATTTTAGAAAGCAAACTTGGGGAGTCCAAATCGAAAGTAAGACTTTATGTCTCCTTTTTACATGAGGCGTATTTTGTTTTTAAAAAATTTAAATTTGAGGTATGATTATACAAAAGTTTATATGTAATAAATTGTAAGACGACCTAACTGGCAAGAGATGGTATTCTACTTATTACTACGTATCAACCATTCGGATTGTGGTCCTCTACGAGTAATAAATTTAATATTAATAATGCTAAAGCATCTATAAGATTCTCCCCCCTCCCCCTCCCATCACGAAAACTGTTAAAGAATTTGTTGCGAAAAATATTACCTCATTCTGGCTGAGGTAATATTTTTCGCAACAAATTCTTTAACAGTTTTCGCGATGGGAGGGGGTTGGGGGAGGGGGAGAATCTTATAGATGCTTTAGCATTATTAATATTAAATTTATTACTCGTAGAGGACCACAATCCGTATGGTTGATACGTAGTGATACATAAGTACACTGAGAAAAAAAGCTGTTGCTTCAATTAAAGTGGTATCACGGGGTGCCAAAAACATAAGTAGTTCATTCAATTGTATTATTAATAGACCCAATATTTGGATTATTAAAACAATGAATTAATGATTGAATTAATGGTTTAAAAATGCAGACATTGGGTCTAATAATAATACAATTGAATGAACTACTTATGTTTTTGGCACCCCGTGATACCACTTTAATTGAAGCAACAGCATTTTTTTCTCAGTGTAGAATACCATCTCTTGCCAGTTAGGTCGTCTTACAATTTATTACATGTTGATTATTTACTGGCAATTTAGGAAAATTAAAATAAAAGTTCATGTTATGAAGTTATAACGAAAATGCTTATGATTTAATTTTCTAAAAAATTTAGCTACAACTCTAGTATATCTCGTATTGACAATTAGAAAACTGTAACATGACACATTGCAAAGTATAATATTTCGATATTGTCTAACCGCAAGTCTTCTACCTAATGCCTTCCCATTTTATCAGAATGCGACCAACCCTTTCAGCTTTATCACGCTCATTCTGCGAGTTCTATATCGCCATCTACAGCACAAATACGTTTTACGTCGTTTCCGTCCTACTCCACGTGTAACTCGCTCGCCAAGCTCTCGCGTGGGCTTCCACACGACTCTACGTGACAAAAACTAAAAAATATAGCCACCATACCGTTCGCTGTTTCGTTGAGGGTGGATCGAGGGGTAGATTCGCACGAGACGACCTACATCCATTCTCCTTATCCTCCCGTCTAACCCACGGAAAACCACAGAAGCCCGTTTCTACCGTGCCTTAATCCCGTTTTCCGCGATAAAGGCGGACGCTCGTGACCCTTTCTTCTTCTTCTTCGTGGTTGAAAAATTGAGAAACAGTGAATACGTCCGCAAAGAAGAGGATAAATGTTTTGCGCCACGGTGCAGGTAACACGGTTATCGACCCATAGAAGCGACGAATAGATGACATCCTTTTATACGTTGATACTTTTGCATCTACAAAGACTGATACCTTCCTTCGAAAATTTCACTGCGTAAGATTAAATCCAGCTTTTTCTCTCAGGCATCAGAAAAACTGGAACAATTGTCTTATCTTGAAATAAATCTTTATCTCATCTCTTAAGAAGAAATAAACCACGATGATTGACTGCTTTAATTCTACTTACACGATCTTTCTCTGCTTCATATCTAGTAACGAAATCGCGGCTGGCGTTAGTAAAATACAAGTTGCAATAATAAATTCTATTTTGAATCCTAGCTATTGCTTCTTATATATATAACGCATAATAAGACGTATTCATAACGCATAGCTAATGCGATGACCTTATAAGCTTTCTTTTACGCGTGCAATATGATCTTATAGCTTTGCGTAAAATCACGATGTGATAACAAAGATAGAAAAGATGATAGTATTGTTTTAATATCCGTGTTAGGCCATTTTACATAACTGTCGACGAACCATGTCAACGAAATGAGTCTCAGATTGGGGATAAAAGTTGATAAAACTCGGATGATGAATGATGCTCGATCACGTCGCACCGCCTCCGCTATGTACGCGTTCAATGAGGAGGACAATATTAAAATGAATCGTATCCTAACAATGAGGAACGCTGTCAATGTCCGAGACGATATTCCCAAACTTTTAATTAAGGTCGACTTCCAGAAAAAAAATGAGTTATTCATACCGTGAGTTTGTGATAGCTTTATTTACACATGCGCAAACAGTAGCATAGTAAAATACAGCTTTCTGTCTTTATTATTTAAAAGTTGGGATTGCGCGACTATAACATTCATCGTTTTTCTGCACTGTATGTCCAGCGATAATGCACTCCGCGTGGGATGCATTCAGACACGGACGTAGATTATTACACGGAATCCTGAAATTTGCTTGAGCTCACTAAAATATGTCGGATTATGTTAGGATTTCGACAGCGGAATAATGGATACGCTACGCTTCGTCACATTACATCCGAATTTACTCGATTTTGGTAGAATAGGTACACTTAGGATAGAATACCGGAGCGGCGAACATCAGCGAATTCCGGCGTAATCCAACCGCGTTCTCTGATTCATATCTTGCTAAACTAATGGCCAGCTGTTTAGAACTCTAGTGTACTTTGGCATTTTCTGGCAGAGACTGATGTAGATACGACCGTTCACAACTTAATCTAAATTGCATTTAATGCGCATGGCAATGTGACCTATGCGCGCCTATAATAGACGGCGCCATAATTACATGCTCGGTGCGGGAAATGGTAATTAAACAATCGATTTAGTTATGCCTCTTAAAGCGGTGTCTACAATGAGATTTTAAGTCGTAAGATTTAACATATCGACCAATCACAATCAAAATTGCGGTCTTACTTTTAGAATGCTCAACTGTGATTGGTCGATATGTTAAGTCTTACGACTTAAAATCTCATTGTAGACACCGCTTAATACGCTAAAACTTCTTCGAAAACATATTCATCGAGATATACGTAGATATGTGTCAGTAGGTCAAATATGTAAAGTTCTATATGTACAAAATAAGAAATACGCGAGTAAAGTAGCATATTTAGTAAACTTTATGTACATTCCTCGATTACCGAGAGATTAGTCGGAGTTATTACCAACTGATCACCTCGAGATATGAATTATTGTTCATTTTGCTCTGTTTTTCCCCGAATCGTTTATTTTATTCCGCATAAAAGTTTCACTGTATTATTTCGAATGCAAATTCTCTCCGCAGCTGCTAATAAAGCCTAATATTATGCAACCGTATGCATTATACATGCCTGCGTGCCGTGCGCATATTATTGTTACCCGCTCGTTGTTCTATTATTAATCGCACTTAACATTTACTTTTGATATTTTCGCTTAACAATGACATTACGACGAGAGAAAACTTCATTCTCGGAGCGAACGTTCTGCTCTCAGCGGCAAATCGGGATATTATCCGATAACACGGCAGTATTATGCTTTATATTCCTATATTCATTGTGCTCCTATTATAAGTAATAGCCTAGCGAACACAATTACATTTCACGCTACGTAGCTACACGGTGGCTGACGTGTAAAATACAGGTTAGATGCAATTTTACGCTGTGGCACATAACGGCAGTACGTCACGCGAGATATAATTCATTTCGTATCGTATTCATATTTAATTTTTCCATGTATCACATATTTGTATTAACACAACTCATGTCTCCGCAGTGTTATACACTGTGTGGTCGATTTATGTGAACGTAGCATTTGAACAGATATTCCATTCCTCTTAAACGTACACGTGTCCTATTTGACTTAATACAGATCATAACTAAAGAGGATTAGATAAAGATGACACACTTTTATATAAATACTGGTAATGTTAAATATCGTTGTCTCATTCCTTTCTCTAATTCCGTATTTTATAACGCTGTTTATGCGATAAAACCAGTACACGTTTGACGCTTTGAGAAAAAAAGGAAGTGTGAATATATGCTTCTACTAGCATAACATAAAGATTTCCATTGGTTAGGTCTAATAGCAATTTCACGGGGATATTGTATTTCAGAATCAGATAGATCTAAGTAGAAACAAGGAACAAATTAAAACATGGTTAGCGTTAAACAAGATTGATAGGGACGATTCCAAAGGGGAAAAATCTGCCATTACATTTCATTTAATAAAGAGTTTAATACCAACGATATGTAAGTATGAAATACACACAAATCCATATATTTACTTTAATTAGATAATAAACAACTTAAAGTATTTTATCAATTCGGAAATTAGAAAGAAACTAGATATAATATTATCTATTCTCGGACGTCCGTGCTACGAACGAGGACAATGGTTTGCGTTCATTTCCATTACAAAGTAAAGAAAATTGTACGTAGCGACATTTTACAATATAGTCTTATGGGCGCTTTTCCGCTATCTAATCCTCTTTGGTCGCAATAAACATTAGTTTACGGCTGTTTCACGGCTGCACTTTGGCATTGTAATATTGCGGAAGTCTTTCGTTTTCCTTCCGCCATATTGTCGCGCCGGAAGAATTCTTCCTCGCGGACTTAATACAGATGCTATCCGCCGATATTTTTCTTCGTTGTATCTCGATTTCTAATTCTACATTTACAAATGCTGCAGGCATTTCCGATTACAACATGGACGTTTACACACATGCAACATGTGCACGTTGTACGCGTCAGGTATGATGATCGATGAAATGGTAATCGCTTTACTTTGTCCGCAAGTGTGCAATCAGCAGTATAAAGCTAGATTCTACAACCATGCAGATTCAATATGATCGATGAATGTAGCAGGCCGTTTATATTTTAATAACTTATTTCAATTTATCATTCTTATTTAACAAGTCAAATTATATTTAATGTTACGTATTTCATCAATATCATATATATTGTATATATCTATAGTATATATATGTATATATAATTATACATTAATAATCAAAGATGCTTACTTGAGAGAATATGTCGAATCTAATGATTGGGAGACGTACACTTTGCACTCTAGTTGCATACAGATGAGTAATAATAAAATGGAAATCAAATCGTAATTACATCACATGTGTATCTAATGCACGTACCACTATGTATCATGGAAATTCATTTTACATTATAAATATGATTCCTGCGATATCTGCAGTGTCCCCAATGACACTTGAAATAAATGATATTATCCTAATGCATTTGCATACACACCGATTGCCGTCGTATCGTAAAAATCATTAAAAGTTATCGCAACGGCTGTACCTCGAATGGCGAACCGTTTAGATATGTCGCGCTGCGAAGTTTCATCTTGGATGAAGAATTGACGCGCTCGCGCACGCTTTGTGCGCAACTACCGCCGCAATATCGTGGGAAACTTTATTACCTGCACAAATCTTTACTGTAACCGAAAAATAAATTGTGTCGTATAGTGCGCGTATCGCTCGAGATACAAACCAGATTTGCTGTGGCGCGGCGTCACGCCCGGCAATTCGTGTATTTTCGGTCGTACATGACCGCGCCGGCGACCGATGGTCGCTGTCTTCGTCGTCGTTTTCGTTTACGGGCGTTTTAACACGTTCGCCGAGGGTTTCAGTTGCACCCGATACGGTGATCGATGGGGCGCGGCCGCGGTAACGACGAGTCACTGCCCAAGCCAAGCCTGGCTTCAACGAAGACCCGGTGATTTTCTCTATTTATATTTTACGGCGCGCGTTCATCCCCTATAAATAGTGCGAACGGATAACGTTGGAACGGTAAGGCATCCAAGGGCCAACCACGTAGGCATGAACATTGAACAGCACACATCTGCGCATTGCCGCACGTACGTACGTACGTATACACGTGCTCGATGCATGTGCACACGCATACGCGAGCGCGCACACGTAAGGCCGCGCGTACGTATTTACGCGAAAACGATGCTAGAAGACGTCGAGTCACGCCAACCTGTAGGTCCTCGCCTGATAGGCGATTCCGTAACTGCCTATCTGCAACCTACTTACCTTCCGGTCCACGTAATAGCTACCCTCTTGCATATATATTTGCGGAGTCGAGAACAGGACGCCTGGGAACCGAGAGACAAACCTTACGACTCTCTTTCTTTCTTTCTTTTCTTCCTATCGTCCCTTGGGAATCGCAGCTTCTTTTTCTTTACTCGCAACAAGATGGAGATATGTACGCTATGGCTCGTTCCCAAACTGCTATTCGTAAGAAACGTAAACTTGTACTAGGTATATACAATTTTAACACGTTAAGTGAAAAACATGGTATTCGTGAGAAGCATAATGTGTTCATGAATTATTATTAGGATTTCATTATATACACAATTTAAATATATATATATGTAGCAGTTAGCAGTGCACATCCGTCATCACCCGTCGTCATGCATCAAATATTGAAATAATGTCATGTAATTAATTATACTATTCAGATTTAGTCCAACACTTGAGTCTTTTTATAAAACCGATATACTTGTAATTAATCGAGATATTCATGTATATATGATGAATTTATACTTATACCTAATGCTATCTTCCATATTCATATTTAAACTTAAAGTTTAATAAAATCATACCTATAAAATATAGAATATATGCTAATACGAACGAGTCTTTTTTGTGATCAAATGTAATTGATTATCACGTTATTGCTGTAAATTAAATTTTACATTGATAGGGCGGTACCTAATCTAAGGAGAAAGATAAACAGCGGTTATTCACTTCAATTTCTGATATGGAAGCTATTTGATCGTGCACCAATTTCAAATAGGTGTAGGAAGCATATTAGCCGGGAGATTATGCATTGAGGCTATGCATGTTTGACGGTGGTAATCGAATTAACTTCCGTTCGATTCTAAAAGGAACCCGTTCGCGTGATGGAAGCCTATAGTCGCGTCGAAAGCAATATCGTGTCGATTCAGGGAACAATACGATAATTGATCGAACGCACAATAGATATTGCCAGCATCCCGTGACTCTTATCAACCTCTCGAAAACCAATTCGTTATTCAGCTTAGTTCCTTATACAAATGTCAATGGTATAATCCCTTGTTTTCTTGCGCCGCACGGACCAGCAGCTTTTGTACTCCACTCAAGCGGATTACCGCCCGATGGATGGATTCAGTTATCGAGTGTCATCGAGTTAGCGGTGCAAAGTCGATATAAGCTTGCCTTGTTCCCGACGCTCGCTATTTTCCAAATTAAATATACAGAGGATCACAAAATGTGATATGTGTATCAAAAAAGAATATATTTAAACAAATAATATGTTTTAACATGCAACTTTTGAGTTAGAAGCGATAAAAAGTTCGTTAAGACGATTGGTAAATTAACCTCCGATCTTTTCTAAATAAATTTTAGTTTAACAGAAAAGAACGTTTAAAGTTTAAATTTTTAAACAAACAGCGTCCCCCCGCTTTTTCGCCAAAAAATATCGACTCCAATTGCAGTTAACTGCAATCGAAGTCCGATAACTCTGAAACACTCTGTAGGATTAATAGCAGACGTAAATGATAAATGAACGACCGTCGAATGCAATATCCTGTGCGAATTGCTCGCTGAGCGAGAGACAACTTTAAACACATTTTGTGCAAAAATTTGTAGTTTCTATAGAAAGAAATCGAGATATCGCGTGTCTTGATTGATGCTTGGGTGGCACATCGTTCGACGAGGTCACGCGAATCCTGTACACCGCACATGCAACGCCCGGACTGCATGTGCACCGTCCGCAATACACACCGTACTGATCGGGTTGGGGAATATATAGATGCGCATAATTACGAAGGTGATGTCAGAGTCGAGGGGTCATATTCGGGTCGTTCGGGGTGAATATGTGTGTCGATGTATTCGAGGAGTGTATCCGCCACCCGTGCACAATGGGCTACTTTGGAAGATTACTTTGTATACGAAAGAAAGGGAAACGCGGCCAATTTCCGGCATATTCTTCGTGGCACGCGGATGAACGTATAACGTTGTACCATGATTAATTGCTTCAGCGTTCAGTGAAATTCGCGTCATCCATATCAACGAGATATGTGTACGATACATTACACTTACATCGGCGCGGCGTATCGATTTTCTAAATTGCGTAAGTTTGCTTTTCGCAGCTATAAACGTTCTACCATTGCAAGCTGTTGCTGCGTAAATCATTAACGAGCCGACGTGATAAGTTTTCCAGAAGTGGTCTTTCTAAATTTAGCCCTTTTTCATTACGTTGTTCTTTAAATATGATGGGATATTCAATGCTCGAGTATATAATTCTTTTATACTATATAAATTATTCCTTTTTCTTAAAATACGGATAATATATTATTGGTAATTAATGTTTTATCAATTTTGCAAAGTTTTATCAAACTTTCGATTCGAGTGCTTCGCATCTTCCGTTTCCTAATTATACTATTAAATTTTATAGCGAATCAATCACAAGTGTAACAATTTTTAATGTAAAGATAATTTACCTTTTGAAAACTTTATTATGTATAATAAAGTATTTATTATGTACTTATTATGTATCAATCGGAAATCTAAACTTATCATATGTTGTCCTTCTACATAATTACGTCATTCTTTAGCTTGTCTTTAATTTTAAACAATAATATTAAATATAATGAACATTTTAGATGTTAAATAGGTGACGTTTAATGAATTATAGAAATATAAAAGATTGCGGATATTTATAATCTATACAGGATAAGACGTGAAAGATGAAAGTTAAAGCGGTGACAACGATAAAAGCCCGCAATTATGCGAAGTGGATTATGTCTAATCGCCGGCTTCCTTGATTTTTATCGGACCGCCACGTTTGACTGCATCCCTCTTTCCATCGAAGACGGTAGGGTCAGCTTCATAAATGGCCGTAAAAGTTCTTTTTAAGCGGGCAACTTTTAATTTCGAGTTGACGTTCGCTTTAACCACCGTAAAGAAGGGTGGTTTAATATCGTCGGGTCGCCAGTACAACCAGGGAAAGTATAACTTTAGAAAGCTGGCAAGCGAAATTTCCACGCCCGAAAAAGTTAGAGTTTGCCGCGCGAATTTCGCCGCTGGTGACCTCCTTTTTTATCCCCCCTTAGCGCCATCGACCCCTCCCGGAAACTCTCTCTGACGTCTCTATCCCTCCCTCTCATCCCCCTTCCTTTTCCCGACTACGTCACCTGTTCGTTACGGATACGGCGCGTAACGTTTAATTGACTCCATTTGGCGGTGTAGTTGCCTACATGGGATGCGAGGCACGTGCTCTTTATTTTTTCAAGACGTGACCTTTGTCGTCAGCCCATATATTTGCGGGATTAAATCGCAATTCTTTCCCGTTTGGATTGTGCGTTGTCATCGACCTATCTTATCTTGATTTATAACGGCCCAGAGCGATCGAAAGCTCCGAATGAAAGGTGAGTTTGTTCCGCGAATTCCAGCTGATTACATCGTGTTTAATACCCTCGTACAGTCGGATAAAACGCGCTGACCGGTGTAAAATATAAAAACTGACCATCCATATTTTTTTTACCAAAAAAAGAACGAATCGAAATATAGATCTTAATCTTCTTTTATCTATCCTTGAATCAGCAATAACAGCAAGCTAAAAGTAAACTTTGACAACTTATATTAAAATGTATCATACATCAACAGTTACTAAATTTACTTTTTTTAAATAGATGTAACTCAACACACAAACATTGACCGTTACAAGATACATTTTCTTTAATAGCAAAATATTTGTATCTGTTTTCAAAATCCATCGTTATACCATCAACCTGCCGTCGTACCCACTGTAACCATTGCAGCTGCTCTTTAACCAGCCTGAAATCGCCAACGATTATCTCGATGTTTACGATTATGTTTATTATAAATTCCCATTGTGCTCTCATCTCAATACAAGCCGTATTCCCTATCGTAATGTGCATTCTCGAGCAGCTCGATAGTGCTTTGCGTTCACTCGTTGACATTTTCCCACGCTAACACTGCTGTGGGAGGCCCTCGTCGGAATCCGGTCGGAGAGTGATTCCTTTGCTTATTATGTACAAAGACTTAAGGGTAAAACCGGAATGAACGAAGGGGATGCATACAAGATAGAACCTACTTGCCGACTCTCTTTGTGCTACGGCAGTGTGACTGCACATTACGGGGAGTACGCGTGGCGAGTGGCCTTTCTTTATGCATTTCTCTTTTCTTATCTTTTCTTCGATCCTCTCGCTTTCACTGGACGCCTCAATGATTATCGATACTCCTTAATGGCTGCGTTGGTGAGCCGCCAACGTGTCTTCGTCATAAGTCTTCGTCACGTACCTCTGTGACGCCTACATCGAACATTGTGCGTCATTTACGTGATAAGATTAGCTTGAAAAAATTACAAGGCAACGTAAAAAATTAATTACGTGCACACTTGCATAATATTTGCAATATTTTTTAATTTGACTCTAGTCTCCTGTAAATTGTAACTTCATTTTAATTTTGAGTTTCTTTAGATAGATTTTTATTTTTTTCAATTTCGTTACTTATTAATCATTGCAAATAGATATTGTCTATTCTGCTAATGACGAAAATCTGATAAACCAGTCAAATACGGAATTAAAAGTTACGGAGCGATATAATGTTTGACATTTCTTTTTAATGCGAGTATGGACGATATATCAAATCACGTTAGTAAGTCACCGTAAACCATATTTCCTTCACTGACAAAAAATTCTTGGTAAACTTGTGAGATGCATTTAGTATACCTACTTTCTTTTCAAGTATTTGATTATTATTACCGATTATAATAATAATAACAAAACCTTTTGTAATAATTATAAACATTTGTAATAATTATAAAAAAGCAAATTTTGTTTAGTCGAGCCAACTAAATTATGTAATACTTATTATACGTTTAGTTGAAACTATTTCACCAAGGTGCTTGGTAACATTAACCAAGCCTGGATTTTTATAACCAAGCTTTTCTTTCTTTTAGTGTTGAATAGTCGAGCGTTTAACGTTCAAAAGTCGACGTGATATCGTAACTCGCATCGCGACACCGAGTTCAGAAAAATATCGCGGCGTCGGCCGTGACGTACTAACATAAGATACACCGAGTTAAATCGCAATTTTGTCGGATTTTTCAACGTGATGATACGATACGGAAATGCCTATACTGAAATTTCTTCGATCCGGCGGTGGAAAATATTTGCAGTGCCATTCCAATATTTGCGTGTCACCCTTCGCGAATGATTACAATGGAGTCACGTTACGTCCGCGTTTTCCACGTCGCTGATTACGTGTGTACACGTTCGCGTATGCGTGTGCACAGCAAATAGAGAGTCACTTGTGCAAATTACAACGACAAATGCGAATTGATAAAGAAGGAACGAGATAGAGTGATGATGAAGGATTAGTTTAACGTTTGTAACGTGGATAAAAAAAACTTGACGAGAGTAGGTGGTAATCAACCCCCCCCCTCTCTCTCTCTCTCTCTCTCGTTCCCTCAGCTGCCACGTAAACCATCTATAGGCAACTAGCCAGCGGCATTAAAAGCGGAAACAGTAAACGGAACCGGACGCGGAAGCACAGAGCTAGGCCGGAAGTGACCCGTTTGCCGGTGCAACGACGAAAATAGCGACGTCGGCTTCCGTTTAGCGGATTCGCTACAGTTCACACGCAATGATCCTCGGCGTTTCGAAGCCGTACTTCACGAAATGCGCGATGTGTTTGATGGCAGTAGAAATTGCAGAAACTACCGGAGATATATACAATAAAGAAGACAAATATATACATTATCGCACACATTTTCAAGCGATAATTTCACTGAAATAAATTGGATAACGTTGAAGTATGGAATCACATTGCCAGCCAATCTATGGAAATAAAAACAAATTAATATAAAACTTTGATTGATATTTTCTTTTTGAGAAATGTTATTTAAAAATACCAATAATTTTTTTACCACAGCATTATGACATATTCTTTAGTAAATATAAAGACTTAGAAAACAATGCGCTTAATAACTATAATCAATCATAACTATATTCATTATTTTTTGTTAATATACTGCAATCTATCCTACTTCTTTTGTGCTTATCTGCTAAATGTGACACAAAGAAAAAAGATTAATAGATTAAGAGAAATATAGGAACAGGTTACATTCCTATCAAGCCATGAATCGAAAGACGAACTGCGCCTTACAATTAACCGTAATCAAAAACTAATGAGAAGGTGAAAATCGTTGAAGGTAGTCGAAAGCATTGCGATTAAAGAAGGATTACGTGATAGTAAATGCGCAACGTTATAGGGCAAAGTCGATAAAGAGCAAAAGAAGCGAGTTGGGAAGAAGCGCAACGTAGGATCGATCGTTAGGTTAATTTGATCGTACCGTTACGAGGAGACATTGAGAAGAAAGTGTAAAATAGTTGCGGAGAGTAAAGGAGAGACGAAGACGAAGGACGTGATATAACTCGAGAATGGTGAGGAGCAGAATGAGAGGGTGAATAGGGATCGAGAGACAGAGAGAAAAAGCAGAGGATCCCAAGCGACCAGAAGCGAAATGGCTGCAGCTGATGTACAAGATTAAAAAGTCTTTTCCCTTCGTGTTGGTTTGCGGTACTCTCTGTGGACCAGTGCGGCGGCACTTGTGCTTCGTTTTAAGTCCTGGAATCGCCCCCGCCGCGCCGCCCCGATTCTTCGCTATTCTTCATTCGCTTCATTTTCTAAACAGAATCTCGGGCTTTTCTCGTGGCGGTAAATCCACGATGACCCCGTATTTTACGACAAATACGAATTCGTCGGAATTGAGTAAGTGCGCGCGATCGGAGAAAATTTTTCCATTTACTTTAATCAATTACCGACCGTATCTCCTAACCGCACAATCGCGGTTTGCGTATGTACGATCGACAATGAGTTATGCTCGAAAGTTATACCCTCCTATTTTTGTCGCCGGAATGAATTGTAACATATATATTACACGGAATATAAATTTATCTAATTCTTCGTGATTTATAGTTTAGAGCTAATTTCATTCGCAGTAGTGAGACTCGTGCAATTCACATCTAAGATCACGAATATATAATCAAGAAGATTTTAATTTATTATAATTCATCAATAACACATTACAATATCAATAACAAATATTTTAGATGTTTAAATCTGTCCATTAAATTATATCATTGCCAAGCAATTTTTTCTTTCAATATTGTATTACATAATTATGTTGGTAAAAATTCATTAATTATTTTAACAGTTAATTGACAACAAATAATTGTGTATGTTTTTGTGTGTGTGTGTGTGTGTGTGTGTGTGTGTGTGTGTGTGTAGTTGAAAAATAATTTTTATCCAAATATTTAAACATTATTAAATGAGTTGATTTAAAAATAAATAGCAAAGAATGTTGGGATAAACTTTCTTTAGATGGATTCCTGTTGGGTCAAGCAGATTATTTTGAAATTGTCAAATACATTGACTTCCAGAAAACTATTGATACTAAATGTATATAGAAAAAATATCTTTAGATCCTAAAATAAAAACATAGAGTTTTAAGAGTTAAGACTAAATTTTTACATGTTTAAAAGAAGCTAATGGCATTAGACTATATTTATTGCTGTAGTACTCTGTCATTAGTAATGCTCATTTATTTATTATCTCTGTATTCTTTCTCTCTTTTTATACTGTGGTGCCCGATCAATTAGGGTAATTAGAAAGCATTCCTTTGCGAACGAATATATGCGAGATCTCAAGCGAATATAAAGTACGACGCTAGTTATGATTAATGAATTATAAACAGCACTATGTCACCTAATTTCGCATATATTCTTTATATTGCATTAGCCGAGGTGGCGCGCGATCGTTTCGCGCATTACAAGGAATTACGGTAATTACTCGGCATTGCGCATTAGCGAGAAACTGCAGTGGTATAATTAAAAAAGATTTGCGCGTCCCCAACAAACGTAAATGGAAACGTTCTAATGGTGAAGTGCTTTTTACGCTCTATTCATTCTCTAAGCGCCGCGCGTCGCGCATCAGTATGTTGATTTATGCAGCGCGCAGGAAGATTAACATTTTTTCCTGACTCTCCTCTCATTTGCATTAATCCTTCCGCGGTAATAATTCACGTCGAAGGGCAATGATATTACTAGTCTCGCGCGTTCGCACATACCTCGTGATACGCGATCCTCGTGATACGCGAATCAAAGTAGCCCTGCTCGCGCGACTACGCGCTACTACTTGAATGTGTAAGAACAGATTTACAAACCGTGACGCTTGTTCTCGGTACCATAAATATCAATCGCGTGTGTAACACACCGGTCCGCGTGTCTCACGTGACTATTTTACACTCCGCGAGTCGCCATAGATTCAGATAAAATGCGCCGGATATCATTAGTAGGGAAAACTCGAGGTGACATGCGACCGACAAAGATTACCGGTGCATTTACGCAGAAACAGTCTGCACTGTGTTGAACTTGTACGTCGAATAAAAATCAAGCGAAACAAATATTTTGTTTTGAAATAAAAATTACGTTCTACTAACTCGTTATGTTTACACGATAAAATAAAATGGTGCAAATATAATACCTTTATTGTCTCCTTTCTCTTTCGTCAAATATTTGTGGACAGTTGTAAAATATAGCACAAAGATAAATGTACAATTGTATTGACTGTTTCAATAACGATAAGATGATAAACTGAAAATACCTTTGCCAACGTCAACGCTGTTTGTTATCAGCAGTGACGTCGAATCGAATTCGATTGAACTTGTCATAAAAGGTGAAATCATATTTGATGTGCCTGATATCATCACTCGAAGCTCTGGAGTAGATGAAGTAAATGGTGCTGGATATTCGAGAGCGATCATATTTAGTTTTATTGTTCCCTATATTCGCGCCTATACATTAATCCTGTATGCATTGCTGCGATCTCGTTGATTCATCAACAATGTTAGCCCAGCCATTTAATCGAAACTATTGTGAAATGTATTTAAAACGAACGTTTCATGATATATAGCATTTATCAATAACATATATGGCGTGTCAAACTCAGTTTGACTCGCAGGTCATATCGGTAATTTCGCGGTATATCGGGCCAGATATTTTTGATATTTAAAGCAAAAGCAATATGGTTTCTAAAGCTATTTTAAATGCATACTCCAACTTTACACGGTCCAAGTAACCGTATCGTGTATAATTCGGAGAAAAAGAATTTTTCAAGTAGATACTCGTAAGGTGCAAATATTTAACTCACGACACTCGAGATTTCTTTAATGGAAAATACGGCTTTCAGGCCATAATGAAAAATACTAAATGAGCCGAAATGAGCGATGGTTCTCACAAGGAGGGAAAGACGGAGAAGCCGGATTTAAAAGTCCGTTTTCGAATTGCCCGTTATTCGTGGCAAAGTTATTGCCAGCATTACCATTTAGAGTGATTAAAGATTCAGGAGATAGAATCGTTCTCGACTATTCCGCGGTAAATCGATCCGCTGCCTGGGTAACCCCTTTCTAGAAGTCGCTTACGCTAACTTTATCGCGTGGTTGAGATCGCTCACCGTTCTTTCGCTGCATTTTTTTCGCGTTCCCTTCTTTAGAGTACGCTCACACGCGGAACTCTCGATAAACTACTCCTTTACACAACCTCAATGCAGCCCGCAGTCCCGCCGGCCGTAGCGAATTTTCTGCCCGCTATTTTCTAGCTTATCACGACGGTCAACTTCATTTATTAAACGGACAACATCGGCCCCCTTTATCGTTTCGCATATTCCGTGGTTACGGCACCCCGAAGCGATTAATTTTTCTTTACACTGCACCGCCTTCGTCGTCCTGGAACGAACTGCTTTTTAGACACGACCAAACAGAATAACTTATTAGACTATATCCGTCAGATACGCCTCCAGTCGCACCATGATTTAGTTAATTAATTTGTAAATACTCAATGATAAAAGGAGATATACTATGAATAGAATTCAAAACATTTTTCATTATTATTATTACTTTTTAAAAATTTGAATACTTTTAACGCTGATATTTGAAAATTATTCAATTTTAACTCTTTCTTAAAATTTTAATCTGCAAAATGATTATCAAAATTTTTCTATTAATTGAAAGATATTGTCCTTGTAAAATTTTCCAATTAATTGGCTTTTTGCCAATTGGCTGTGCCATTTACCATCGAAAAAAATAAAACCTTGTATAAACTTAATAGCCAGAAAAAATTTTTGAAATTTGATAAGATATATGACATTTATTTCATTGATGTAATGGATGCCCTGATGAAACTAAAACGTTGATCAATTTGCAAAATGCTATTTTAAATAAAACTTCCATCATATATATATATTATATGAAATCCATCATATATATATATATATATATACGAAAATATATATATTATACGAAAAAAAGGAAAAACAATATCATTCAGTAAATTTATATAATATATAAATTTTCGCATGACGTAAATACGTATATTGCATATGAATACATTGTTATAGAGATCGAGTTAAAAATATTCGATTTAAGGACAATTAAGCACTAAGCCATCATAAATGAACTAATCATAAGCATTTATGAGCTACTGTAATGCAACTTCTTCTAAGAAAAAAATGCCGAGTGATAACTAACAGAGAACCAAAAGGGAAAACTAATCAATCGCCCAAAAAGAACCAAAAGAGAACTTTATGAAAAACAAAGTTAAGTTAAATATAAGACTTCATTATTAGCCGTAAAATACGTGTAAAACGAACACAAACAAGAAATAGTAGAAAATAGGACAAGACAGAAAACTAAATCGAGTTTTCCATAAAATTGTTATATGTATATATGTGCAAAAAATTTTTACATAATTTATAAAACAGGTACAGAAATAACCTAAGATATACATATAAGATGATGATAAATTATGTAAAGATTCCTTCATACATACATACATACATGTACGTATATATATAGATGTATATATATAGCTCGGAAATAATCTGTCTGAAATAGCCTGAGTTTTATCAACATTTACCTCAATTTTTAATACCTAACTCTTAATATTCCTTCGAAATATGCAATGCAATATTAATATAATTATATATTATCTATATATTTTATAATTCGAATATATATATAACTTCTGTCATTCTAGAGAACAATTATTTTCCATGCTCATACAGTTTACGAGAACCAAGTTGGGCATTAGGGACAATCGTGTTTAGTGCTACATTTGGAGTTACCAAAAACAGATGATGTACTACACCACGTACAAAACAATGATTAAATAATAGTATCTAGCCCGAAGGATCCTGTCGAATTTGAGATCACGTTACGGACAAAGTTGTCGCAGAAACATCTAACTGCAGTTAGCCTGCGGGACAAATTTGCCTCCGGGACCCGTACCTTCACGGATGAATTCAGCTTAACGTTTGTCGCGCGAGCTTCGACAAGAGTCATTTCGTTCTCACTTACGTGCCCGAATCGTTTGCATCGCCACTGTATCCATCGTCCTCGGTTTCTCGCTGATGATTGTACCGTAAGCGATCTCTCTCGATCTTTAGAACACTCTGGGCAACCATTAGGACAAATGTCGGTCGCACGAGAAAAGTATAGTCTGAAACAGATAAGAGAGGGATGAAATTCTCCGTGGAATTAACTTTTACAAAATATTTTCCAAGAAAAGTATACAATCTTCCACCTGCAGATCGAGTATCGCTTGCGTTTCCTTGTTATCCAACTGTTCACCATTCAGCGAATTATTTTATCGTAAACTATAAAATACAACCTACGCGAACGTATTTAAACTTGAACATAATTTACGGGAATACGAGTCCTTTTAAAAGAAGTGTACCAAAACCGATTGTAAATAATGATGATATCAGATTATGTGTACTAGCTTATGTTGAGTTTAATCCGCAAGCTTCAACAAAAGAAATAGCCAAAGAATGTAATACTAATCATACATCTGTCCGAAGGATTCTAAAATCGCAAAAATTTCATGCGTACCGTTTCTCTATTGAGCATACTTTACACCCAGGTAGGGTTGCCATCCGTCCTCTTTTTCCCGGACACCGTCCTCTTTTTTAGGGCGTCCGGGGACGTCCGGGGGGATTTTTTAATGTGTCCGGGGTTTAAGGTTTAAGAAAATTTCTAAATATTTTGCATTTTAGATTTAATTAACCACATTATATTCAATCACTTTAATTTACTGATAAAAACCAATAGTTTTTGTGCTGATTTGGTTCTTTAATATGTTTCATAATTATTTGTTATTTTATTGATATTTTAAAAATACTAATAACAATATAGCACGTAGATATAGGTACAATAAGGTAGATACCTAATAATAAAACTTCTTTTAAATTAAAAACATTTTTAATTTATGCATTTTACTCTAATTGTAAGTACTATTGAAAACGAGATGTAAAATAATTATTCATTTATTGTTCATTATAACTAATTTGCAAACCTATCGCGCGCATTTTTGTATGCGTCCGGGGTTGCGAGCGAAATGTCTGGAGTTTTTGGCTTATGAGTCCTAGTTTTGAAAATTTTATTATGGCAACCCTAGTCATGACATATATTTCGCATCTCATGATTTTGCTTTAGAGATATTCCGCGGCTACGAAAGGATGCACGTAATTAATTCGAATTTGCTCGCATCGGGCGAACACAATGCCGCGTGGGAAACTATCCGATCGATTTTGCCGTGCTAATTTACTTTCACGTCCAGAATCGAGCTCGTATTTACTCGGGGCAGTCTTTTTTTCGCGAACAATGGGCCGGCTCTCTTATTCTTTTTTTTTCGCACCCGCGATTGTAACCTGCGACTGTTTCACCCGAAACGCACCGACATTCACCCGAGAGTTATCGGACAGACGGAAGAAACGCGCAGAATCGAATTAGCTCACAAACAATTTGATACACGAAACCACGTTTGTGATCGAGGAATGTGTTTTCCATCGATTCACTCGGAACGCTTTTCCATTTACGATTGCCTTAATGTGATTGATCTCACTGCAGCTTCCGCATGGATACATATAGTGGCAACTCGATGATTGTTAGAAACCAGCTTTGCTCTACCACAATTTTTTACGACTAAACGATTTGATTAGTTCACCGCGCAATGTCGCGTTGATTTACGATAGCTATATGTCTGTGGGATTTTCGCCTGCAGAATTGTTTGCAGTTTCTACAAAATTGTATGACATAACGGGCGGATTTCTGTAGCGTAATTTTTATCAAAATTGTGATCGGTAATGCTGCACTGGGATTGATTAGACAAATCGATGGCAGCCTTCAGTCATCGCTTATCTAGTATATACCCGAATTTCAGTTCCTTGATCGAAGCTCCAATTAATCGAGTCCAATTATAGTTAGTGCCCCAGAGCTATGCTTAAATGCCGCTTGAAACCTATTACTAATTACCTTCTGGAATTAAGTTTCAAATAAAGATTAAACAGAAATTTTCATCGCCGGTAACGCGGAACATAGGAAATTTAGCGTAACAAATTTATTTCGTAAATAGTTGGACAAAATTTATATCAAATAACTCGGTAACGCGGTACAAAGCTCAGAGAATTCATTCGTTTCATTGTCAAATGAAACGCCGCCGGTGCAGCATTTAAGCGGGGTTTACGCGATACGAGGTAAATCGTAAAGTAAATAACGCATTATTAAATGCAGGATATTTATATCGTGTGCATAGTGGTCTTCCTAGCGCAGAATACAGTCATTATGTTGTATTAGCGAAAAACCGTAGTTTATAATATCAGCGTAAATGAACGCTCATCTCGGTGCAGAATTGACGTTTAGCTAAACATTGATTTTTACATTCAAGAAAAAGATATTAACCTATTCTTTATAACCCTTTACTTTTGATTTTTCTATAAAATTGCTAATAATAAGAGTATCGATTCTCTTATAATATAAAAGATATAAATTTGGGTGCTCTGTCTCTCAACATCTACAGATAATTTTTAAAATTAATTTGTCAAACACTTTATTAATGTTTAATTCGTTAATATAATTTTTTAATTTTTCATAGTATTAAATAGATATAGGTTAATAGACTTAATTTTCACTTTACTTGCCGACTACTTCTGAGGACAGTATGTGAATAAATATATGTATAATACTATCAAGATGTGCACATAATCATGTTGGCTTCTTTTATATGCTTTTACGACGTAATACGAGAGCCCATCTTACGCTGTTTCAACGTTTGACATGGAAAATTATAGCTATAGACACATACACACATACATATTGCCATCCGGAACTCCAATGTTCGGACGGCAATAACGAGAAAAAATGGCACGGGTTACGAGTCGATTAGGAGTAATGAAACGCGATTGCGATACTTGAAGGAGAACTGGGTTCACATGTCTTCTAGTCATTCTAAGGGAAGAACAGCCACTTCCGTATCCGTTAACGTTAAAGACGAGGTTGTAACTTTATGTTTGTGAAATTTAATACGAAAATGTTGCAAAAGTTAAGTTTCACTCCGCGTTGTGAAATTCTATTCTTAATTACGGGACCAGTTACGTAGAATGGCATGCGCGATGTTATCGATTTCTATTGACACGCAATTTGTGCCATGGAATTTGAATAGGGTATTCGAGAACCTAGCCATCGATTACGGTATAAAGGGTGTCTTTGGGAAGATAGCCGTGATAAATTTGATCAAATATCACTACTTTTATTTATTCAGTGTTGCATACTATTGTAACTATCTAATTATCGTAACTATACTATAGAGTAACTTCTTTCAGTGCATTGAGATATTTTATAGCATTGTTATTGTTTGCGGTCGATTAAAAAATATCAATATTAAATTAACGATAGTAAATATATATATGCAACTAAAATATTAATATCTATTGTAAAAATATACAAAAAGTGTTGGTCTTATAGAAGTATTTCTTCAATTATAAATTCGTTAGAGTACAGATAGAATTGATTGTTTCTTTGCATTACTCTTTCTCTCTCTCTCTCTCTCTCTCTCTCTCTTTCTTGTTTTAATTTTTAATAATAAATATCTCGAATTGAGCTTAATATTAAAGTCCTTTTGAAATTTTTTGAAATTCACTCAGAGAAGGTTCTGTCGTCCATTTACGCTCCTGAGACTTAGCTTTCCGAACCTCATTAATCTTTAATGTCCACTATTAATTAAGTATTCCATTACATTTTTGCTAAGAAAAAGTCAATCTCAAATTCATCAAAGAATCTGTGATTCTAAAAGAGAATACGATAACACTGAAGTGATACGCCTGATTTCATTAGTTATACTATATATCATTGCACATTACATAAATCATATAAATTGAACATGGAAAATATATAAAAATCACTTCCTTTATCCACTTATATCTGTCTCTATATATACTTCTATTTCTTATTAAATAAGAAAAATAATAATCCAATTATTGATGATATGTAATGATGATCTTTTGTGCGAATATATGTGCATTATTAGCAACGTAAATGTAATTTTAGTATCTGAAAATAGTTTTTTGCTAGATAACTGACGTCATATGAAATGACAAGCTTTATGTCATATAAAAAATATATGAAGAACTTAGAGGTAGACGAACAGAGAGCTACGTACCAAGCCACAAATCAGATTTTAAAGACAAACAGTTAAAAAAAACCCATAAATCATAAGTGGCATTTAGTAGTTTCTTTCCAGCTGCCATTTTCACTTGATACATGGTACTCGAACAGAATATAAGCTTTTTTAACTGATTATGAGATTGTAACCACACTCGTAAATAAAATGTCATGTACGAGTTTTATATTGCTTTTTGTTATATGACACTATTACTGCTTCTATCCTTATCTTTTGCGCCACATTTTTACAGAAAATTTACCCAATGTACCATTCTCTCGCATCACGAGACAAACATAAATAGAAATAACAGTTTTATAATAAACATTTTCATTTTTATACGTATTTATATATTTCTGTGAGTTATGAAGATGAGGACCAACAGATGTGGTTCTTTGAGAAAGATATTATCTTTTATAATTTCTCTAGAGACAGAAATAATTCTGGACATAATGTTCACAATGTAAATCTGTATCGTACTTATAATTAAAGAAAAATATATAGAATTTTGGAAATCGCGCAAAATTTCATGATAAAACTTACATGAACTATGCTAAATAATAAATTATACGTGTACGTTAATTATGAATAAGAATAAGACTACAAGATTTTAGTACACCGCAATCGGTTTCGGTACAAGTTTCGTAAAGCCGCTCCACATATGTAATATAATAGCGCAATAAGCATAATTAAATAGACTGTGTGCACATAATTATGCCCATAGTGCATTGCGGCGATTACAAAGCGAAATATACGTTGCGGCACTCTGTACAGAAACGACGACCAGCTTCTATTTACACTGAACGTAGAGAACGCGGGCTCTCTCTGCAATTTATCAACTGACCTATTTCCTAAAACCACGCGGCGAATTAAACAACACACGTGCGTTGAGGGATTGAAGCTCGACAGACTTCAGACAGCGGTTTTCCTTTTAACACGCCTTTACACTTTTCCGAAACATCACGTGTTAACGAAACTTACATATTATTCCAAATCAGCGTCTCAGATTTAATAGGATTTTAGCAAACTTAAGTAATAAGCTATCTTGAATTTAATGCGTGGAAAAATTTATAAAAATATAATTCTGAATATCTCCCAAATTAAATGTCGATTATCCATAGGCAAACTCATTCATCTTTCCATAACTAATAGTAGATAGAATCTACTAAAAATGTCATTGCAATAAAAATATCTTGACGGCAAAAAATATATATATTGTCTTTGAGAAGCAGGGTGACTTAACTTGCTGCTGGTTATAAATGGTACGTGAGAAAAAATACATCCGGCGCGGGCGCCTACGAGTGGGCGCTACAACGTACAGGACGGTGAAAGTGGGCACGACAGTTACAAGACTCACCTTTTTTATGCGGGATTTTTATGGATAAGGGTAAACGGTGCTTGGGATGTTCATTGAAAGTCACTGAGAAGCAAATGTCAGTGAAATTTTTGCAACGAGTAGGCGGCGAGAAAAAAGTCACAGTATCATCTTAGGAAGATCTTAAATAAAGACTTTGATTTTTTATTCAAGATTGTCTCTAAATATTGCGGATACCTAGCGAGGCATGTTTCTTATTAGCCCTTGTCACGGTTGCTAATTACCTGTATAATTAGCGTATAAACCTTGCGGAGAGAATAATCCGACACCGAGGAGCATCCGGCTGCCTCGGATGCGAAAGGATTTGTGGTAAAGAAGGATGAGAAGGGCGGGGTATATACTGCCCCTTGTTAATCGGTATTTAAAAATAATGAGCAAGACGATAGCGCGAGCGGCAGCATCGCGGTGCTCGTATTTCCGGATAACCGGATAACACGGTCGGAAATCGAAGGAAACGCGAGACAACGGATTCGAATTACCCGGAAGATTCGCGATGTCCATGCACACGGTCATTAATTTTCCTGGGATTTTCTCAGTATGTAAAAAACGAATCAGTAAAGGTACTTTTATGGGATACGTTAGAGAGGATTTCACACATCCTTCGATTGTGTAATTAATTCTAAATCGATTTTTCCTGAAATTTAAATGTTTTTTTTGCATGAAATTTTTTAATTTTATGCAAATAGTGAATATCTTAATAAAACATATGTACATATAAACAATAATATCTGAACATGCCCATTATTTTTGAACGTTGCCTTTTTTTCATATAAAGTTTCGCCCTTTGGATTACTGAATTGAATGTTTTTGAAGTTTAAATACTATCATTACATTTATATTTACGGCAGTCTTTTTAGAACTATAAAATATTTTCAACAGATTGCATAAGAAACATACATAATATATAGCACTAAAATGAATTCATTAGATGCTTTTAAGCTACAAAAGAAAAGCATAATTAGACACAAGCTATGGAGGGGATAATATGTGATAATATTCGAGCATTATACATATAGAAATAATGGGCCATACTGTTGAGTATAGTTTATGACACTACGAACGATATATGTACATTTCTGCAAATGTTAGTAGATAACACAGTGTGCGGTAATGCGGCGAATATGCTGATGTGCATATCGTTACTGATCATGTTTGTTTAATTATCTTTTTCTACATTATATAGGTATGATTTATAATCCACATAAGCCAAAATGTATGTCTCTTACAGCTGCAGCGGTTGCCCCCTTATTCAATAATCAATAGCTAAAAAAGTTAAAACATTTTGACGAATTCAAAATTTTAATCTTAAAGAAATTAAAAGTAAACTTTATTTTTTAATAGATTTGTCTATTACAACTTAAAATTAACATATCCGCGCGTAATTGTTATATATCTTATTCTTATTATTTATAAATCATAGGGATTAGTAGTTTAACTAGCAGTATTAAAGAGCAGGATTAGCTTCTCGTTAACTGTCCCTAAAGTAGTTTGAAACTAGCTCCGAGCCTCGACAAGTAAGCCTTTCGATAGAGCGGAAATCTCGGCTCTAACTTGGCAATTCATGCTTTAGTGAATACGGGCCTTTAACAGTCTACTGTTCAATAGAGAAAGCTGTGTTCGTAGTCACTCTATAGCATGGCTAATGGTGCTTGTAACCGTACTGTTAGTGTAACCAGAATCGAATTTGGAAGCAGGATACCTTGACAATAACTCAATTATAATAATTTACTGTACAGTGACTATATGACTTAACTGGAATATAGAATTAACTCAAGCAACGGCAAAGGACCTGGCTTATCTTTTGTCGCGCAGTCTCTTAGTAATCTTTTGCTCGTGGAGACGTCAGAAACTTTAATGCACTTTGCGCAGCACGCACTATAGATAGTAGAGTAGCGAATATCGTATTTGTGAAAATAATTTTTGACGTGCAGATAATAATAACTGCGTTATTATAATAACAGCTATAAATTCTAAATATATGTTAAACAAGAAGTAGGTCCTATACGCGTGTCTACATTTAAATCTGCGATGCTTGCAAATCAATACTCGCGATAAATTAATGTGAAGGTATGATGTTCGTCATTGTAGATTGATTGCATAGATACGTGTTATAAATAATATTTCATGTTGATCGAAGTTGTGTACCGAGGCTTCCGTAACGGCACAACCGGATTTTATTTTTCTTCGAATTTACCACTCTATCCTCGGTTAGACAATGGACAATTGCGCGAGGCAGCGACAAAATACAGTAATCGATGAAATGGCTGTGAAAGTGGATGCATTTAATTCGTTATTCGATGAAAAGCGTGCAGCCTATGTCACCACTGATCGACCGCTTGATAGTATCTTTACGGTTTGTTAGATGGTCACGGGTCATCGCTCAACCTCGCTGATGATGCGCGACCCATTTGCGGCAGAGCGGTCACCGTGTCGGACGGTCACGACCGAATACACCTACACCGAGTATATCTGAATCCATAACACCTTCCCGCACCCTTCGAAATATTTCCAAGTCGTATATTATTCGTCGATATTTTCGAAATATCCAAATCACATTTAATCTAATTGTAAGCTGAACGTAACGTTTATTTCTGTTGCACGAACACATCGTTCTTGGCGAATAGTGCTGTTGACTGTAACAGATATATTAAGTAGAATGAACAGGCGTACATTAACTGAAAGGTATACTTTTCATCGCGGATTTTTGCTTTCTTCAGAGGAGTTCGAGAACAAATTTCGTTTTCCATATAAATTTTACTTTTTTACAAACTGAAATTTCTCAAAATCTCAAGTTTGTGTTGATTTACTTTTTGTATACGTAATACATCTTTATCTTGCTTGCAGATATATAGAGTGGTTTAACGAAGTTAAAGGCGGCAAGAATATTACGTTGAAACCGAGCGCACAGAATCCGCTTTCGATCCCATCATTTGTCTGTCAGGGAGGTGCGAAAAACTCATTTTAACTGAAAGCGCGCGTCAAAAGCTTGTTCGTCAAATTCGTCAGCTCGAAACGATTTGGGTGTTAGCGTCGGGGAAACGATTTTAGTAAAAAATCAATCGCGTCATAGGGGTAAGAGATATATACCTGATGCGCATCAGTGTGCATCATCGATGCGCATCCCTTGAATGTAGTGTGTAATATCGGCTCGCACTGCATACGATGCTAACGCGTCATGGGACATTCACCATCGCTGTTTGAAGGAGAATGCATGCCGCGTATATTGCTAGAGCGTGGCTTCAATTAATTCAATATTAAACCTGGAATTAATCATAAGATGTGCGTAAGAATAGAATTGATTATACTGTACCATATACATGAAAGAAATTTTTTTAAATTTGATATAAATCAAATACAATATTACACATATCCATATAAAACTTTTTTATCACGCAACTTTTTTATTATTCAATTTTAAAAAGGTATAATATGATTTAATACATACATATACAAAGCGCTTAAGTGCATCGCTAATTAGATTTTAGATAAGATTAAATGGTAGTTAATGCCACGTTTGAAAATTTATCGTATAAGAAAATATATTACTTTGCTTAGCAAAAACAAGGATACCCTGCAAAAGCAAACATACATAGAATAAAAATAAATTTATGCAATAACCAATAATAGTACACAATTTGTATTGTTGGCGAATAAAATAAACTCGAATAAATATAATATTAGAGATAAATACAAATTATATGTGTACACAACTCCGTTAGTTACGAACTTTTTAATCCAAGTAAACTCTCGTCCCTAATCAAACATCTTAACTAACATTATTTATGCAGCGATACACAAATCGTACCATTAATTAACGGAACGGACGATATTAAGTCCATTTGCATTTAGGTAAGCTGCAATTATCTCTCTCGAGCGTTCTACTTACCTGACATTGAAATCCCATCGCATCCAGCAAGTTACGATACCTAGTGGAGCGCAAAAGCGAGGAGATTACGGATGTTATTGCATTCAACTAACTTTGCACGATTCCCGTTAACTTACGGTATAGCATACACTATAGCGTATGGCATGGTTACCACTAATTACGTTGTTAGATTCGGAGATTAGCCGAACGTTCAATAACCGTTCTGTACGAATCAATCGCACGATTTTGCACGTCGCAATCTCGACAACGTGCCATTATTTTCTTCTTATAAATCTGCTTTTAAGCTCTTTTACCTCAAATTCGACAAACGACGATTGTTTAAATGTGTAAATAAACTATATGTACACGGAGAAGATTTTATATTAAAAATTACTATGTATGGCAGTAGCCGTGGACTACTGCTGGAATTATAAAAATTTTTACTATGTTTTTCATGGTTTTACATAGTAAACATTTTTATAATTCCAACAATAGTCCACGGCTACTGCCATACATAATAATTTTTAATATAAAATTTTCTCCGTGATGCAATAACAATCTTGGTGTGTATGCACGCACACACAGCGTATAGTGCTCCGCTTCAAGCACGATTCGTTAATAATTGAACAACTGTGATGTCAATGGGAGAATGAAAAATGCACTGACCGATCGCACGTATGCAATGACTCGAGAGAGAAAAAGAGGAACATTCATCTTCATTTCGCTGCGATTAATTCTTTTTTCGAAAATTTTCACGTAGATAAATCCATTCCGTAAGAGAGCGTAGTCGCGACACGATTTCTCATTCTTTTTCTTTCGTTTCCGCTATTGACTTTCTATGTATTCTATGTATTTCAAATTTACAACTGGACACGTATCATGAATCTATTCGAAAACGATTTCGTTCGGAATGATTCCAAAAAATAAAGAACAAGGATAAGGAAACGACAAGGAAATGACAAAGACAAGCATAAGACAAGTGACTATCATTCCGAACGGAATCATTTCCAAATAAATTCATAATACGTACCCTGATCACTTGAAATTACCATATACAGAAACGTAATTGAGCGAAAATAGCGTCGCAAACGGTTTCAGCAAAGGCAAGAGGTGGTAGGTAACTTCAGTGGAGAATTGCATTCGACGATTCACCGATTCGATGATATACATATGGAAACAGAGAGAGAAAAGCAGTTTCCATTTACCATATCCATAGGTCGCACGCAGCGGTTCATGTACACGAATATATAAGGGAAGACACGCGAATCTACATTCGCCGGGAGAGCACTGAAAAGAAATATCGTTTTGGCGAAACATTTTATCTAATCCCACAGAGACCGTAATCGCGTCTTTGCCATATTCTTCCATATTTTTCCAACAGTCGGCATATACCGAGTGTGCAGGTAGTGAACGATTTAAATGGAATTTTCCTCGCCACTTGCTCGCGCTTATCTCTTAAACATTCGAGTATACTTCTGACTATCGAGCAGAGCACATCTGCGCGGAACAAGTACGAACAAGACACAACGTTATCGTACTCATGCTGTTACGTTGAATGCCTTCTCCTTCGTTAATTAAAGTCAAAGCGCAGGAAATTATTGTAACATTACAAAATAATTTTTCACCCCATATTTGGATTTTAATCCTTTATTTCTATTGTGTAACGTAAAATCAGACCGTATTTATACTGCGAAATAACGGTGACCGAGTGTTTCGATAAACTTAGCCTGCAAAACATAAATTTTATTTTTCTTCAATCAGTTTCTACGAAATTGTTTTATTAAGTTATTAAATCAAGTTTTAATGCAATATCCGCTTTTCTCCACTCGTATGTTTTTATATAAACAAATGTATATATATATATATATATATATATATATATATACATGTACATACGTTTATTAGTACTCGAAATATGTTTGCTAACGATGCATTTGTGCGACTAAATCTTTCACATATTTATTATATTTATAATACATTATCCAATTCAAACAAATGGCGCATATATGAGAAATCTACTTCATATTTCATTATTCAAACAATGACGCGCAATATTATGTTATTGTAATATGGAAATTATTTTCTCAGATACAGAAAATTTAATACATGAAAAATTTGGAGAGATACGAAATCATTAATATCTTTTACAAAATGTTAAATTTATTCTGTGATTACTATTGCACTTATTATAATTATACTTATAGTCATTAATGAATATAAATAAATAATGTTTATCAATGTATTATTGCATAGCAATAATTGCATAAGTGTTGTATAAGCTTTTTATATATTAGTAATATCGTATACTATAGAATTAAAATAGAAGTAAATATATTTAAACGTGGATTGTGTAAAAAACTTTGAAACATAATATACAACCTTTCAATCTCGCAATGATACTTTCCAAGTTGTTTTGAATCTCTACAAGTAAATCATACATTTGATAATTTTCTCAATTGCTTATAAATATGTAATTAAATTTCTCTTCTCAGCACAAACAATTGCCTCGTGATTGCCTCAATTAATTATGATAATTTATTATACACAATTTAAAATCATTTTAAAAATCTGAAACAGTGAAACAATGACCAAAAAAGTTATAATAAATAAAAGTAAAGTGGAAAATTATATCGTAAAACTTGTATATAGAAGGAAAAGCTCAAAATCTATCAAACCTTTATGTAGCAAATTAAAAGTATAACTAAAATTATAAAATTTATGATCATTTTATTTTTTATTAAATCTATAATCGGTACCACAATCTATTTCATCGAAATCAACTGAGGTTGTCTGGTAGCAAATCAGTCTTCTCATCACATATTTCTCCAATTTTGGATTAACACGAAAGGAAAACTCAAACTATATTTGGGTCTCAGGATTTAGGTCTCAGAAATATATCAAACATAATTTCATTTTGGTCGTTAAAATATGCAGCATCTGCCTCATTTGTTATTCTGTATGTAGTCTCTCATAGGTTTAATACGTTGCTCGCTTTTCCATGTGAATCGTTACGCATTCCCGACGGAATTCTGTAGTCACTTTCATGTGGCCCCGAAATCCGCCATTCTTAATTTTACTAACACTTTACCCATTAACACGTCTTTTATTAAATCATCATTCCAACATATATTTTCTGAATCTTTCAGTATCGTAAAAAAATCAAAGTAGCAACTGAGCCGCAACTAACAACGTAGAAATACGTCAACTATCACTATTTCTTGGCACTTTCTCTTTTAATTTGGTCATAACTTTTTTTTAATGATGAGCAAACGAAAATTTTGGGTGGACAAATGTGGACAAATCGTGGACAAATGAATGCCACCTAAATTTTATAAAAATTTGCATTTCGAGGTGCTGATATCAAATTTTTCCTAATTTTTTAATTTGGTCATAACTTTTGTTTGAACAGTGGGCAAACGAAAATTTTGGGTGGACAAACGTGGACAAATCGTGGATAATCATATCCCGCTTAGAAATTAATGGAAAATAAATAAGGTTAAAGCTCTCAAGATGTACAATCTCAAATATTAAAAAGTATAACACAAGGCAAATGAGAGCTAGCGCCGCTGGTAGAGCGAAAAAATAATTCCACAATTAAATACAATATTAATAAGTTTATAAAATTAACAAACGTTTCGGCCTACAGTTTTAGCTCTCATTTGCCTTATTTTATACTTTTTAATATTAATGGAAAATGTTCATGGGGGTGCTGATGTCAAATTTTTTAATTTAGTCATAACTTTTTTTTCAACGATGGGCAAACGAAAATGTTAGGTGGACAAATGTGGACAAATCGTGGACAAACGAATGCCACCTGAATTTTATAAAAATTTGCATTTCGGGGTGCCCATCGTTCAAAAAAAAGTTATGACCAAATTAAAAAATTGGGAAAAATTTGACATCAGCACACGTTTGTCCACCCAAAGTTTTCGTTTCCCCATCGTTCAAAAAAAAGTTATGACCAAATTACCTGGATCTCGTAAACGGCAACCTGGGACACGTAGACATCGCATTCGAAGTATTAATACCTCTAGACACCAAATTCTAACCAAATTCAATACCAACCGTCCTTTAATCGCTTTGCCAACGATCTATTCACTAATTATCAATGTTAAAACGGTGCGCGGCGAAACAAAATCACAAGAAATTTAGCTTAACTTTCTAACGCTACTTTATCGAAGGGTTAAGGGATGGAGGGTTGAAACAAGTTTTGTTATAAATGGAACTCTATAAGCTATCTAATGAGATATTATTTATTACTCTACGATTATTGTGTTGTGTAGATATAAGCGTTTACAAAGTGTGACATGTTTTCGTTGCATCCGTGCTCGCAAAGTTACCCCCTACCCCGGAGAAAGACGTAGTTTTACGTCAAAAGTGTTTATACCGCAAAGACTAACAAAGAGTATGTTTTTCACTATGTATTTTCAATAATGTATATTATACTAATACATCAATAATAATATTACGTTAAAATATGGCAGCATTTCTATCAGTACTAATAATTATCGGACGATTATGATATCGAGAGCTATCTAAAGCCGATCTTTATTAATTGCACTAGAAAATAACGACACTGCCCTGGGAATAACAAAGTAAATTAAACGATCTGCTAGTAAATCTCGCTTAAGTCCTCTTTTATATTCCCCTGACAGATCCACTTTCGGATCGAAGTGTATACATTTCGTGCGCCTTGAAAGAAGTTCGTTCGCGCGAACGTCTTTAGGAGATAAACGATATAATAAAAAATAAAGCACACAGTGCAAAAGGTGAGAGAGAGAGAGAGAGAGAGAGAGAGAGAGAGAGAGAGAGAGAACGTTAGAAATATATATGGTAAGAACATAATGTTCCTTCTTATTTGTACTTTGCTTTCTTGATTCTGACAAAAGAATCAAGGAGCACGTACGGATCTTTAGATGTTATAGGACAAGTTAAAAACAAACAACGCAAAAAAAGAAAAAACTTTGTACTTAAAGGGACAAAGCGTAAAGCGGGGAAAATACAAGTTTAAGATCACGAAAACCAGTCGAAAACATTTCGTGTGATAACACATAAAAGCAAGAAAAAAGAAAATGCGGAAAAGGAGCAATATATTGAGAATATAGTGGTTGATTCGAGCGATATTCGCGAAAGCGAAACAAAAGCAACAAAAGAGTCGCCGTCTCAATTAAAAAATAGAGAAAGCATGAATGAGACGGACGTGATGAGCAAAAAGAACGAGAAAATGTCAGAAAAAGGATATTAAAAACTGAGAAAAAATTAAAACGATGATAGAAAATACGGAAAATACTCTGCCAAAGATAAAGTTTGCTGTTAAATATTGTATTTTTAATTTTATGTCAATAGATATTTTTGTTTATACTTTTAACTGTGACAAAATTTATTAGAATGCAAAAATCGCGCGTACTTGTTTGCATAAATAATATATACATAAATAAAAACAACTGTACTACAAATCGTCAATTCGCAGTTGTGGTTGTTATAATTTACTGTTTGCATAACGTTTTCTATAAATAATTCCAACGTAATAAATTTTTATTTTATTCCACATGATATATAACTTTTGGCATTTGTTATTCCATGCGGTACTATTGTCAATCTTCAATCTTATCATATGCAGTTAAAAATCCCGAAAATAGATATGAAATGAAAATCTTGTGTGCGAAAGTAAAATGTCACGTACTTTCATTTCGGTACCCTTTCCAAGACAAGTTAATTTTGCGAGCGACTTATGGCAGAGCTGTCGTATATAAATCGTGGGTAGGATGAGTCAAGCTGCCGAGGCGCCGGAACCTACGCAAGGTAAACTTGTGTGCACGTGCAGAAAATAATTGTAAATAAAACGAGAGAAGCCCAGCAATCATATTTTACGCGATACATGCAGGGTTACATTTATATTGGATACAATAAAAAGTCATGCTTGTTTACTATAAATATATATAAAGCTATGAAAAGATATCCATATAAAAGAGAATGAATTTAATTAAGAAGAAATATTTCCAAAATGGAATTAGTAAGAATAGAATCAAATATAAAATATAATAAAATATAATAAAATTAGCATTGCAATTTGTCCTGTTAGTTGTTAATATAATTTTAAATATTACATGATTTGTGTCTTAGAATTTTAACTTGTTATATTTAATTATATGAGTTTAATTGAAAATTTACTGGATGAATATACTACGTGATTCGCAGTTTTTAATAGAAAATGTTCGAAAATTACTAGTAGTTTTTTTCACTTTACAGAGTATCTTTACCCTAGTCCAATTTTTTTATAAACAAAAGTGTCTAAATAGTTAAGAAAACATTCGGTATTTCTAGCACGGACGTATCTTGCATCGGACGTATCTTGAAAAAGATTTGTAGAATCTTTATCCGTACTGATCAATAATGGAAAAAACGAACAAGCACTGATATATCGAAATACATCGTTTTCGCGTTGTAGCCATTTTTCGATTTGACACAAACAGTGGTCAGTTTGCGGTTGATATTTTGCGTCGATTGATCTCGGAAATTTATTAACCAACTAAATCGACATTTATATGGAAAGCCGGATAACAGTTATATTTCTACTATAATCGTACTAATCGGTCACGATCAGTTATCTCCATATGCTAGGTATATTGGATTAAGCACAAATAATACTGTCTAAATTCTACACAGAAGAGAAGAGAAGGATAGTCGAATTCTTAATATAATTTACTGATGAAATTTATTAACTCATTAGAGATTATCGCCTTGTTAATGTACTAATTATTGGTTATTGCTGCCATATAGTTGGAGCTTTACGTGTAACAAATCATCATAATGTAGTAAATGTATAATTAAATTATTTGTGCAATTAATTTTCTATCGTGATTAATTTCGTCGATTCATTCAGTATTTCTATGTCGTTGGGGTATTATTTTTCATTAGTGGATATTATATGTTAGTATATATCGCAATATATGTACATATCAATATCAACACAATTAATGTCCTATTTCTGACATAGCTTTATTATCTATACGAGTTTATTATAACGATGATTTATCGCTATAAAACCGCGGTATCAGCATAATAATTGCCGAACGTTACGTTATATGTACCGCAAATCCGAGTTAATGGGAAATGTCAATAAGCTGAATTACGTGAAACAATCGAAATCGGTTCTCGATTCTCAAATGACGTGTTTAAATCTTTTGCATCATTTATAAAAAAAAATTATTTTTCGATATTTTCTTAATTAAGCAATTTTTTATTGCGATTTTAATTCATTTTTACTAATAAAAGCATATCTATAAAAAATATCTGTAGCATTATAAAAATAATGTTAACTCTATATACATATATTAAAATAAATATGCTTTTAGTCAAGTTTAATATTAATATTATCTTTTTCTCTAAATTGTATAAATATGTGTTATTTTTATTACCAGATAAATCAATAATTAATTTTAATATCTGAAAATATAGGAAACACTTATTGCTGCACAGTTATACATGAAGAAGGGTTAATTTGATTTCTTAAAAAGTAATTTAAATGGAAGGTGAGCTCTAGTGAGCACCCGCCTGCAGAAACTACTCTAGAGAATTTACTCGTGTCCAAGAATTTAACTATGAAACTGCACATTCAGTTTTGTTTCTCAATTTATTTCAAGGTATCCCGTGTTTCCATTGCTACCACGTGAAAATTCTACAAACAACGCCATCAACATAATGCATTTGTGTCAGAAATTTTGTTATATTATATTATATTATACTAACATTATGCGAGAAATAGATAAATTCTGATATAATAAAAAGTTTCCGTTTAAAACAAAAGATTATTTGCGCAATTTCATACAATTTCTCTTTGTACTCTACACATTTAATCTCTATTCTTATAATTTATTTTATAAATATTCCAAGTCAATAAATATGTCGCGTTTACAGCAGAATATTTCTCAAATGTATTCTTTTCTTACGCTCAATTAAAAAATTAAATACACGCTAATGCTTAAGTCTTTAAAATTTATAAAATTAATGACTTTTGCAGATTGAGGGATATGAGAATTGTTCTGGCCTGAGAGCGAACGTACAAGACGGATTTGAAATCGTAAAAGAAAAGAAAAGCTATTTGAGTTTCCAAGTTTCTCGTAGAAAAGGGCGTAGTGAAAATATGTGAGAAAATTATCCAAGTTGGCAGAATTCACGTAGTTTTCAAAGTGCCGCGACGTAGAATACCATTTAACATTTTTATTTCTATAAAACTGGTCAGAAATTTTATATAAATTTATTTTCGTCAGTATCATGATATAAAAATGTAAATGTATGTGGATGTAATTAAAGTGTAATATTAAAAAGACATAAGTAGCCTTTATATATGCGTTATCAGTAATACGCGACAAGTCTAAACGCAAACACGAGACTTCAATCAACTACATGACAGCACTGCAAATTGCTCTTTCCAATCGCTATTTGCGAGTTGTAACATTTTCCAACAACAGTTGAACCAATTGTACGCGACATTACGGAAGTGTGGGAAGGCAGCTGACGACTATTACCGCTAAACAACGCGAATTTCGCGAATACGGCAACAATGTAGTCGCTACTAATTCATTGCGACCGACGAATTCGAGCGAGAAATTAAATCTAAAACAGCGTGAATAAGCCATCGTAATAAATCTCATAAGGACACCGTAGGACGCGCACATCCCGTCGCGTTGCATCCTTTTTTCCCCGACAATGCGGAAATTAATGGAAATGGACTGAGAAATGGGACGAATGCGGCGCGACGCGACGCGACGTTACCCGCATCCCGCTTACGTGGTCATGCATGCCTGGAGCGGTCGGCCGCATCTTCGCGATAATGCGGCGGACACTTTAAGCCCGGCGCCATGCCGCGGCACGTATCAACGCTCTCCATCGTCACCACTTTCCCGGTGCCATTCGTTTTCGGAAAAACGAACGAAAAACGCCGTGACGGTCCCGGTCCGCTCCGTGTCACGACTCGCCATCGCTCGAGCGCGGCGACGATGAATCCCGGGCCACCGCGGCCGCGCTAGTTTTCACAGGTAAACCGCAAAGTGCTCGCGCATTATAAATTTGCATAAATTAAATTCCCCTTTGAAGGCTCGCTTAGGAAAGTGCAGAAGAAAGAGAGAGAGAGAGAGAGAGAGAGAGAGAGAGAGAGAGACGACCCTCTCTTCCCACTTTTCATCGTGTCACCGTGTCGTCGCTTCATCTCGAGACTCGCTTTTCGTCGCGACGGCGATATCCCTGCCGTCGCGGCCGCGCCGTTTTTCCCTAACCGCTTCACGTCCTTTCATCCTCAGCCTTCGCAATCCATTTCCCGCCCCATTCCTCGTTCTTTTCTCTTGCCATCCTTGGAGCAGCATGGCCGCGCCTGCGTACCGTAGAATCGCTCTCTTTCTCGTCGTCTATTGCCGCTGTTTCTCCCCCGTGGCAGCCACGTCTTGTTTTTCTCCTTCGGGAGCGCGACCATTGTTCTCCATACGACGCGACGCGACGTACCGCGATCGCGGTGTACTCCCGCTCCCGGTAGGATCGAAATTGCCGCCACCCGCCGGCAACTCGAGTCGACCACAATTCCCTGGCAAACTCCACACAGCAGCGGTTGAACCAACCACATCAAATTGTCAAGAAGGAAACAAAAGAAAAATCATTAGAAGCCTATAATGGGCGGACCTGTCGAGCACCAAGGGTATTTTTTTTCTTCCAAGCAATCGATACCGATTCTCCTGCGGGCCATTTACGCGAAAAACCACCGAGATCGCATAGGCCAATTAGGCTTCACTAATTAAACATATAAATAATGCTAATGCTGCACAAATAACGTTAAATGGAAAAGCCGCATACGTCAAATTAACATGTACCTGCAGTATATTTATATTAAGTAATACACGTTATACATTTGACACGTGCGCACGACACTTCGGAACTAATTTATTTGACAAGCGCCATAAAATGATCTGCGGTGTACCTCAACCACTCCCTCCAATTAATTAATATTTTACAAAACGAATTAAACCTCTTGATAGATATAATTAATGGCAATATGAGGGAAATGTTACCATCAAACATGCGCGCGCTAATGTCGGCAAATATGATCCTTTCGACCATTCCACTTTTTTCGTTGCGCTCCGCAAGATCGCTCTCATGAAGATTTAGTGTTTCAATCTTGAACGCACGATATTGCGTTTCTTCCGATTTTCGTTGACTCTCAAATCAAGGAATCTCAGATACACCTTTATTACTCCCCATGGCACTTCTTCGCTGTTGTTCGCTAATTTATTCGTAAAACCCGTACCTCCCCCCCCCCAGTGTTTTACATATAGAAGTATGTGTCTTATAATGGTAACAATGTGAGAATAAAAGACGCAGAAAACATGAAAGAGAGTATCTTTCCTGTTATTGTTATAATAGATAACATTTTTCAACAATTATCGACGAAAATTATTCTCCCTCTCCCCCCTCTCCCCCCTCCTCTCTCAGAGTATCTCTAAATGTATACTTCTGTTATACCACAGCACCGGATAATATATTAGGTGTACAAATAAGTTTCCGCCGTTTGACAAAAGTTGGCGCCACCAATAAGTTATGGTTAAAATTGTCAGATGTAAAACGCCATTATCGTAAGGTTGGACATCTGTCAACAACATAACCTTGAAATATTAGTGAATTTTTAT
>NJRP01000246.1:128067-173730 GCA_003063835.1 Aphaenogaster floridana
ATATGAAGATACCAAAAATTGGGTCGATTCATGGATAACCTCAAAAGATGAAGCATTCTTTCGACGCGGTATCCGTATGCTGCCAGAAAGATGGGAAAAAGTAGTGGCAAGCGATGGACAATACTTCGAATTCCGTTCGAGTTCCGTTCTTTTACAATAAATGCCCAATTTTTGATAAAAAACGGCGGAAACTTATTTGTACACCTAATACATTTTTAATTTTCGCAAAAGCCTGCTATTTCTCACGAAAAAGAGTATTAAAAGAAAAATATTTTATGGAAGTATATTAAATTCATTATTTGTATTTTTATTCATATAAAAATAATTTTTATGTACGATTTTGAGAAAATTAAACGATTAACTTATATTTCATTTGCATAAAGGACCACAGAATGATTAGTGTATAGAGATAACTGTGTATTAAATTAACAAAAGTAAATGCGCGAGCAGAATACATTTGAATAGAATATAAAATCTGCAGTTGCTGTGTGTGAGCAAGTCTTATTAGCTATAAATGCAACAGCAATGTTGCCTTGCACAATCAGATGAACAGATTAGCTAGCAGGAAATACTTTCATTAAGATTAATTACTATTTGTATAATAAGCCGGAAAATAAAAATGGAAAGTACGGAAACTCCGCATAATTTAGACTTGAATATGACCCTTCAAGCAGAGTTAGAAACAACTCTGAAGAGAATATTTTTCTTTCATGTTTGTTTTAATTTAACATAATTTTGTGCAAATTGGTAGAAAAATAAAACTTTGAAATATAAATTTTTTAATAACATTTTTATGTAAAACATTTTAGAAAATAATTTATAAGATTCAAAATATTATTACAGTAATACTACTACGACGATCTCGTTAAATTTAGTTTTGCATAAATTTTCTTATCGTTGAAAATAATCTCTATATATGATAAAATCATCATAAAATACATAAATTGCAGTAAAATTTTTAATATACATGCGCCAAAAATAATTTTTTGAAATACATAATCCTCAATTGCTATCGAGACTAACATATAAAATTCATTGCTTAATGTTAGTATTAAAGATTCTGATTACCGCATTCAATGACAAACATATAAATATTTAAACAGGCATGCGAAATTACATGATGACAAGCGATATTGCAGCGCCGTCGCCAAACATACGACTCGACGAGATTTGGGTATTATTCGAAACGTACCTTGTCGCTCGTTTACTCAGTGCCAGGCAATACCGAAGTTACAGCTTCCATTTCAAGCGATATGACACTTCTCGTAAAGATAAAATGGCGAGCCATATATTTCCATATCATTTCATATTCTCACCTCCATCGTTCCTAGATATTTCGCCACGTTATAACGTCTTCTCGTGTTAAAAAAAGAAAAGAAGGACAGAAAAAATAGGGGAAAGACATACTCGATGGAAAGGGACACATCCCCTTAACGAGGGAATAATCGAAATCCAGGTCGTGTATATTATATGTATGTGGACTTGTTCGGTGCGTTCAGCGGTCTATCTTCTCTCTGTTAAACCGTTCTTTTTGTTGCCGTAGCGACTCCAATATCAAAAACTTTTCATCTGTTTCTGACAGTGCCAGTGATTATTCCTCGACGCGCAGGTTCTTTTTCTCTCCTTTTTTTACAAAGCACGTAATTTTCTCGATACAATCGTACGCCGGAACTTTTTTTCTCTTCGCCGACGTTCGTAAGTTCCTTCTCAAGCAACACGAATATTCCCGATCTTAATTACGTGTCACCGTGTGTCTACGTTTTTACGTCATTTCATTTTTTCTCGTATTTATAAAGAACATTGAAATTCTTTATAATCAGTACGGCTTTGTTTACAAGTCAATAAAATGCGGTAAAAAGCATTTGTTGCATTCTTATAGAACATTAATCGATTCTTTCATTATTACCAACTATTGCTTAATTAAATAAAAAAATAATATAAGAATATCTCAATATTTTACGATTTCTTACTCTCTATGTAGAAAGATCTTTATGATATCATACTGCAGTTTTATAGTAAATAATAGATTATTAAATAACGTGTACATAAAAAAACGCAGAAATTCAATATAAAATTAAAGATCACATTAGACATTTATATTTATATTCATATAGCGGAACATGCAAACACTAACAAAATTAACGTCGTATATCACAGTGGACCGCAATGTCCGCATCGTGGCAAGCGATGTACACTGTATTACTATTACATTTCTGCTATCATCGCTTGTGTGCCACGAACCGAAATTAATTTCTTCATTCTTGCTAGTGTTAAAACGTTGACGTCAACATCGGCCAGACATGCCGGCGTCATAATGGCTGCTTGACAAAGGGAGTATCAATCGAAGCGTCAAAGAAGTGAGTTTGCGAGCGTGGGAGAGAAGCGCTATCCCGATGAATGTGTAATATTTAAAATAAACCATATAGGTCAATAGTAAAATTAAAATCTCAAAACTAAAAAGTATATCGTTGCAGGGCACACATAATAATATCGCCTTTTCACTGCTAATGTGAGTCCACAACACAAATAAGTTTCATATTTCAAAAAAATTATATCTCTCTGAACCATCGTTAAGTTTTATATTTAATAGTATGAATTATATAGTATGAATGATAAATTGAACACATTTTAAGTAGATATTAAAAATGAAAATGCTACAATCGCATGCTCTCTAATTCTCACAAGCAGCTGACAATTCAATTAAACGAGTCATTAATTAAACGCCAATGGTAAATGTCTTTTGTCTTATAGTAATGTCACAGAAAGACAGAAGTGAGAATGAGAAAGAGAGAGAGAGAGAGAGAGAGAGATTTATAATCGATGTTGACGTTTACGGATAAAGGAACAGAAGGTACGAACTTCACATTAGCTTGCACGGGTGACAGATTTACGTTAACGATCCCACATTAATACACTTTCCGAAAACGTAATCTTCCAGTTACACATATACTCGCTCGTTCAATACACCAGCTGACGGAGATTTATGAGCTGAAAGCGTACATGCACAATCCTTCTCGTCTTCTCCGCTTCCCCCCAACATGACGCTAGCTTAAAAAAGCAATTACGAGAAACGGAGAAAAAGAGTGTGGTGCACACAGACGTATGGCGAGAACGTGAAAGAAATGATGATAAAAGAAAGTGAATAAGAGGAACCAGCGATAAGAGAATCGAGAAAGATAAGAAGAGGCGAATTTTAATTGAACTAGACAAAATGAAATTATTTGAGAGAACGAACAAGAATATTCTGCGTTTTCCGAGGTTAAACATTCGTGTAATTTCACAAATGGTAGCTATTACACTCGGCGTAACGCACGGTGCAAAGATAGAATTTGGAGTTTTTTGCCAACATATGTTGTGCATACCAGATTCTATGTGAACGGGACACGAACGTGCCTAGACTACTATAATTTCACGATACAAAGCCGTACTTCAAAATAAAAATAACAGTGATTAAAACTAACATTTATAATTTTATACGTTTTGTAATACTATCTAATGCAATGAAGCTAATCTGTTTAATTATTGACTATATCATTATACCGCAATTGAATTTCGAATTTTTTCTATATCTTTATATTCAAATAAAAACAAATTTTCTATCTTCCTATTTTTAAAGAAAATTATAGAATTTATTCAATATATATAATTTCTACATTTTACTGACATATATTTCACGTTTTGTACATAAAATTAGCATTGAAATATGCATTTCAAAATATGCATATGTCATTTTTTATGAGATCACATAACAAAAAGACGAGTATAGTTAAAGAGATCAATAATTATGCAATTCATTTTGTTTCCTTTAATTTTCAAATGACTTCAGAGAGAGGGGGAGGGTAGGGGGAGGGAGGGAGGAAGAGAGAGAGAGCATAATGGTCCCGTATTGCCAATAGAACAACGGCGTTCGTTTGTCATGTTTACTTTTATGTTGTGACATATATGGGATAATTCTACACGACTAGACTACTATGATTTCAAACGAAGCCGTACTTCACAACAAAAATAACGATGACTAAAACTAGCGTTTACGATTTCGGTATTACGATGGATAGCGCTTCGATGATATCGTCTGTTGCAAGACAAACTCATACAAGTATGTGCGGTCATAGTGTACAAGCACAATTCCTCCCTTTCCTCCTTCAGCGACACTAATCGCTTTGCTTGCCCTTGACACTGTCGTCAGCCAATGCAAACGAGGAGCTTCCAGTGTGCACTACTTGCCCCAATTTTCCATCCAATCCTAATTATACAACGTCCGGCAAGCATAAAGGAAGTAGGACGAACGGGCGTTTGCAACTTCGCTTCGAAATTGCACGCCTTTAACCTTTAACATTCCAAAACGTTCGATATGCATATATATGGAGCGCCGATAAGTCAGTTCTTTTTGGCCGTACGTTTCAAATATCGAGCGTAAATGGGCGCCTGTTTATTTTTAAGATAAATAAATAGAGCAATCTCCCGGCTATACGGTGCGCAGTATATTCTATTGCTTATTTGACAGAATTTCTTAAATAGATGATCGATTTTATTCAATGCATTATTATTTATCTAGGTTACAAATATTTAAACTATTTAAGTATTTTTTCTTTTTAATAGTATATACAATAATATAATATAGTAATATTATACAATATCTCGAAATCAATAATCGGTATTTACTTATTATTTTACTCATACGTATATTTGCCGAAAGCTTTGTATATGGTCGAGTAATGGTAAAAAAAGAATGATAAACTCAAGCGAGGAGACCAAAGCTCCTATAAAAGAAAAAGTCGAAGGGCGTAATATACCGGAACAATTCTCCAATCCTTCTACTTTTCCATTCAGAGATGAAGTACTTGTCCGCCTCTAACGCCCTCATTTTTTCTTGCCGGCTTTTCGCACCGATTATTTCCACCCTCATTTGTCCTATCATCCTCTTTCTGCCACAAGAACGCACAAAACTGAAAGCAATCGATTTATCACAAGCACACGCGCTGTGTATTCGCGCGCGGGTAATGTGTTTCGGCATATATTGTACACAGACGGTAAAGACGTCAGATGAGAACGGCGAAGATTACGCATTATAAATTGAATGGCAAATGTGCCGAATCATTTTCCTATCTTTTCTCTCTCTCTCTCTCTCTCCCCCCCCCCATTTCTCTTTTTAGGATCTTCTTTTCAACAGGCTCAGCGGATTATTTAATTTGTAAAATTCGAGATATTTCATATTACCTCATTGAGAGTATAGATTGTAGATGACACGCGAATTTTTATATTTTCAATTTTGAACTGATACGTGTACGGAAAGAACGGTTTTGCTGAAATATTAAAAAATTTGGCCAGATACAGATTTGAAAAATAATTTTGTTGGATCATCAAAATAATTATGTAGGACACTCCAACATAATGATTTCTGCAAAAAGTTTTGATATTCTAGCAACTATTTTAGGCGTCCTACATAATTATTTTGATGATCCAACAAAATTATTTTTTAGATCTGTATATCTGGCCAAATTTTTTAATATTTCAGCAAAACCGTTCTTTCCGTGTGCAAATTCCTATGTATGTTTTTTATTGTTCACCTAAATTCAAATACATAGATATTTATTCGGTATTTGTTTAAGGCAATCGACAAAGCTCTCGGTGTTAGGATAAGAAATTCCTCGACTCGTGTCTTTGACATTCGACATGACTTAATGATCGCGGCGTCAGCGCTATTTCTATCTTTTTCGCCTTCGAAATAACGTATTGTCGCACACGACAGGTATCTCTTTTGGGAACGTTTGGATTTCCGGTTTTTCCGACGAATTCCGCTTTCAGTTCACATTGTCTGGTTACATACAGTTCGTTTCTACTCACGTCAACCTTACTATTCATATCTTCATGAATTTTCATTCGCCGCTCGCGGGATTGCTCGTTATTTCGTGTGTATTCACTTTTATATTAGCAGCTCGCTATTCGACAAGGAGATTATTAGTAAATTTCTTGCAGAATCACAATGAAGTTTTCTTTTTTACTTCGATAGATCGTCAAAATGTAAATGCACAAATCTCGCAAACGGCGCAAAGCGTGAATAATTTTTATTCGACGCAAATGACATTGGATTACCTGCCTCGGCGGTTCTCCAGCTTGCTCTTCAATTCCGTGCCCAAATGGAGAGGATTCTTTTAAAGTGCAGGAATAATTCGTCCAGGTTTTATATCGCCGGCTATATTACCTACTACTACTAAGGAAATTGTAATGAATACTCTTTTTTTAAGTACCTTCATTTTAGAATTCTATTTAATGAGATATAATTTTCGAAAATATAAGAATTTTAATAGCGTATGAAGTAGAAGAGAAGCGCGCGTTACAATTTTTTAAAATTAATAATTAATTTAAGATAATTCTCTTGTTAATAATTTAGACTGTCTATATCAGCTGAAATTTTTACGCATGAATAATTTTTTCTGACGAAAGATAAACGCTTCTTTCTTCGCGAAGTGGTTTGATGATTAAAAGTATTTCGCAAAGTTCAACGTGAAAAGACAAAGATAAATCTGTACTCTTGCAATAGCGTTGTATCAACAAATAAGCTGCTTGACGCTGCACATTGACACTTTCGCGCTTTTATAAATTAAAATCCTGAGTTAAAGAAATTGCTCGTTATTTCGCGCATTTGCGCCCGTGGTCGTTCATCTGGTGCACCTTTGGAAATTTCTTTTCCTGTCGCGATAAGAGAGCATTCTGTCGTCAAGATGCGTACACGAGGAAGGAAATAATAAAAAGCAGAGGGATAAGAACGCGGAGCTTAAATATCTACCAAGAATTTAAATTCACGCCACGGTCGTTGTTTAATTTCCGGCCTTTTTAAAGTAGTTTTAAGAAATTAATTCCTAACGAATCTATCAAGTACTAGAGTAAGTCATTTGATTTTCAAATCTATTTAATTTGATACTTTAACGTTGATAATATAATGCACTTTGCATGCCTGTACAAAATGCAATTCTAATGCGTCCAATGATATAAAGTTGATAAGCGAACAATTTACTGGAGCATTACAAATGCCTTAATTAAATTTTGATGACCTGCGTCTGTCAACATTCACATGTTCATATCGATATTCCACGGCATGTATTTTGGAACAAGATAAAAAGGGTGAACAAATATATAAATTCTAAAATTAAAATTACTTAATTAACCTAGTTACCAGCTAAAATTTCTGAATCTGTCGCCTAATGGAAGTCTGTCCTTTCCGAGCCCATTATTCTATATAGCACAATTCAAAGATGTTAGTGAATGCATACATGCTAAAAGCATAGACAAAACTAAAAGCTTTAGCAAAAAATGTACATGAAATGGCACTCTCATTCAAAGATATTACACTTGTCGATTTTCTCTTCGACTCGAGGAGTGACACAACGTATATGTGTTTTTCGAAAAATTTACAAGCTTCAATTCTAATTTCAAGTTTAAAATTTCTATAGTTTCAATCTAATATCAAGTTTAGAAAATGATTTATAAATATGCTTGTAATGCTTGTATACAGATATACATTTTATATGTCATATTCTGATACTTTCCTTTATATATAGTAGCATCGTAGTGTTGCATTTAATATATAAATCACTCGCTTGCGTTTAATCGCACGTTCATAATTCGACGTAACGAGATATTACGCCAGGTAGCGCGCTACCGAGTTTACTCCTCAGATACTAAGGCTGTACTGCACTTACTAACAGTAATCATATCAGTGCATGTAAAGTTAAAGGCATGCTAGGAAACGCGTTCGCACGCGAGTTACGTGGCGACATAAATTTGAATTTAGTTTAAGCCTGCGTTATACGCGCGACCGCACGTTGCATCGCGAATTAAGTAAAATTAAATTCTGGCACTTGTATTTACGGCCGACGGACGTGCGCGGGGCTCTTAAAGCGAGATTGTAACGCGGTCCGTTGCACGTACACAGGACGTACCGGCGCGGCGCGGCGTGGCGCGGCGGCGTAAACCTAGTTAAGCACATTCTGAACGCCGCTATAAAAGTGTTGTGCATCCTCGACATCGAAATCAGATCTTCCCAGAAATAGAGCGCCAAAGTTAGAGTGCTTTCCGGAACGGGAGTTTATTCCGAAGAACTACTGCACCCACTTACGGATATCGGACATATCGTGCGAATGACAACAGAAAATCAATTGACCCATATAACCAGCAATTCGTTAAATGCCGACCGATATATGTATATGTACCTAGTAAAGTGTTAATGAAATGTATCTGTTAACCTTGAAATATATCTATACAGTAACAAGAATGTAAAAGTGGACAAAGTTACCATTATCTATTCGCGCGCAGCTAATACAACGCGCTTCTTTTGTGCCAGTAAATGTGATATGTATACTAAAGAATACTTTTAATTTAAGAAAAAAACTTTTCCGATTCAGAAAAGTTACAAAATTAATATTATAGTATTAAAAATAAAGTTAATATTAAAATTAATATCAAGTTGCTCTACAAAATGTAAGAGTATTGAAATGAAGAATCCGCTTTTCTCTGTTTCAGCTGTCGGAGGACATCGGGTATGTCCTTTACTCTGCTCTGGGCAGCTTTTACATCCCATCCTGCATCATGGTCTTCGTGTACATACGTATATACTTTGCTGCCAAAGCTCGCGCGCGTCGCGGCATCCGGAAGCAGCCTCGTCCACGTGCGGTGCCGCCGGAATCGCCTGACATCAGGCAGACCAGCTTCACTCAAAGCACACCGGCAACCGACGCTAAGAAGCCTCCGGGATCAGTCATGGAAAACGTTGCCACGATCGAGAATCAGCCGGTCCAGATACCGATTGTCACATGCGACTTCGCTAGTGACGTCAGCACGTCGGAGGCTGATCCAGGCGGAGGCATTAGTATACCGATGGAGGAGAAGGATACGCTGAAGGTAGGATTTCTAAATGTTTCAACGATGTTTCTGCGATCGAAAGAAACTCGAGGCTTGAAATCAAAATATCAGGATATGTATACGCAGTCGAAGAAATATTATACAAGTATTATAGTATTTTGTAATCTCGGAAATCATTACACATTGTGCAACATTTAATTTCGTTTTTAGTTCAAGCCTTCGCGCGCGCGCGCGCGATGAGTGCTTCTGATTTAAACTCAAATAAAATTAATGACTCTAGAGTGTGTAAGTCTTTCTCAATATTGTGAAAAGACGTTGACTTTGGGGATTAGGATAATATAATTTGTAGCAATCTCAAATTTGATGCCTGTTAAGATAAATATGTTATGAATATATTATGAATATGTTTTTATTTGTAATATGCAACCACACGTAGTTCATATATGCGTAGTTAATTATATGCGATAAAAATATATCAAGGCAGTTTCCGCGAATTTTGGATTATCTCTCTCTTATCATATTTTTCTATTATTATCTCCTTCTACGGACATACCAACATTATTCACCATTACTCTTATCACATGTCAATATCTCGTATAGATCGTAAAAATAGAAGTAGTAAAAAAATCTTCGGAATCAGATACTTCATATTGGAATACAGTTCGTGGCGCTGAATTGGACGAAGATCCTAGCGAGGATATAATATCATGGCAACACAGTATCAGCGAATTGGAATCAGCAAGTGATTAATCGATCTAAATACGAGTTTCTTTTGCCATATCCGGTCAGATTACAGTCTTTCATCGCTTCTCGCGTAAACTGTACTTCGATAGCTTGATAAATTAAAACTCATATCGAGAACATTCTACCGATGACAGTCGTATTGCTTTACGTCAAATGCTATAAAACTGATTATAAAATTGATTTTCTCTCTCCGACGACATGGAAATATTCTCTGTCGAGATGCGGCAATCAATATTCAGACATATATGTATGTATATGCGCTTGTACAATAATAGGTCCTATAATTACATATCGAAGTTACTAATGTACTAGTGCTTATCGGTACTCTATTTATATGGGATAACTCGCATGATGGCAAATGAATATCCACTGTTTCCAATGAAAGATGTGAAACATTTTACATTACTCAATAGCAAAGCCTTTAAACTACGTCAAGTATTTCCTTATGTCAATACATTTGCGGGGAATAAATCGCTTTTTGTGTTAGGCATTAAATCACGTCGCAAGATTGGACCGCATTCGTTTGTCAAGATTATACAGCGGTGTGCACTGAGGAAAATTCGTATGCCTGAGCGAAGTCGCGTTTGTAATTACGTACGAAAATACAGTTTTATGCCGAGGCAGGGAGATAATTGCACGGGGATGAGTTTCCCATTCCGACTGTCGCGCAATTACGCGAATTCTCGTTCAAACTTGAGCGCAAGAACACGCCCGCCTTTGTTACCTCGGGCTTCATATAACAGCTGCATGTCAAAGAGTTTCGTGATAATCCTGCCTGTTCGTATGAAAATCATACATCGCATGTATACAAGAATAGACGCATGTGCAGTTCTATCAGATTTCTGAGATTTGAAGAAATTTGCATATAGAGCTGATTAACTTTAACGAGAAGCAGATGAATAATCCGCTCTTGATTTAACAATCCAATAGAATATTATAATATTCGTTACGTTTTGTTCTTTTTAGTAAATTTCCATAATATTCAACTTTAATTAACTTTTATTTTATTTTATTTTCTATATAAAAATTCAAAAATATGATTGCTAAGAGCTTTTGTGGATTAGGGAATTTTGCGGTGAATTTATTTTCAACTTGCCTCACAAATTTACTGTATATTCAAAATCTTATCTGAAAACTAACAGCCGAGTTTATAATGCTGCGTATCTAGAAAGATGCAAAGAACCTATTCTGGCAAAGTAACATGCTCACACAGCACTAGACAATGCTGATATAGCGACTGTTATATCGTGCATATGCATAAAACGTACAACGATTATTTCATGATTGCCTACCTAATTTTAATTTTATATAAATTTTAACAAAATGTAATTTAAATGAGAAATAATCTCTTCTATATTCAACTGTGCGCCAAACAAAAACTTATTTGTCGGTAATTAAAAATTCCAAGTTTTACTTACTTGACGGGCATAAAAAAAGAAAGGAACGACATGTTGACATTAAAAAGGAAATGTCTAACATGTACGGTAACGTATTTTGTCGCAGGTGAGTATGCCGGTGCCAGCGCAGAAGAGCAGCTTGAAGGCGACCTTGTCGGTGAACGGGGACGGGCAGTCGGGAGGCCAGAATGTGCCGGCGCGATGCCGGGCACCCAGCGTTGGCATCGACGTCGACATGGTGTCCGAGTTTGATCCCTCGTCGTCGGATAGTGGCGTGGTGTCGAGATGCGCGGTGGTAAAACCGCTCAAGCTACGACTGTGCCAGCCGATCTTCGGCCGCAAGCACGTAGGTAAGTTGAAGAGGGAACATGGCGATGCGGGGCGACACGCGGGCAAGGACGAGTCCGGTGGCGACGGCAAAACGATGAAGCAGCGCGATCCGGAGAGGGAGAAGAGGAGGCTGGCAAGAAAGAAGGAGAAGCGCGCCACGATGATACTGGGCTTCATAATGGGTAGCTTTATCGCTTGTTGGCTGCCCTTCTTTGTTCTTTACATCGTCAAGCCTCTCTTTCCTGATTTCGAAATACCCTCGCAGGCCTTCGTAATCGCTTTTTGGCTCGGCTACACGAACTCGGCGTTAAATCCTTTCATATATACAGTCTTCAACAAGGACTTCCGCCGTGCTTTCCGCCGAATATTGTTTAAATGAGCAATACAGTATAGCGTCGACCAAGAGGGACGCTAGCGATAACTATATTTTCCGTCCTCGGATATGTGAATATCGATAGTACTCCGAGGATGTTTTCTCGATCGCATCGCGCGATATCCGATCTGTTTCCTCGAGTTATCCTCGAGAGAAACTTTAATCATAGAAGAAAGGTGGAATTTTACAATGCCACGGAAACATTTGCCGAAAGATGGAATCGGAAATGCGCAAAGAGTTTGCGACAAGACGAGAAGTTCGCGTTTCAGATCGAAAAAAGTTTTCCAGCTGATTTTTTTGGAATACAAAACGAGCGCGGAAAACTGCAGCACCGCACGTGCGAAGAATGAGAGACGAGAAGAGACGACTCACACACGTCTGTGAGTATGTGTATTCCTTCGGAATTGTTGTCATCTTCCAAAAAACCGACTCTTTTTGCAACCGTCAAATCAACGTATAACTTTATCCCGAAAACGCGCGATATACATATATCAGAGAGGAAGTTTTCCAAAAAAATGTCAAAACTGAAGAAAATTTTTTCTCTCTATATTACGATACGGTAGAACCAGAATATCAGAGACCTCGAAAACTTATCGAGATAAGATATTTAGAACGAATTTCGATCACTAGAAATACCCACCCATTAAACAAGCCCCTTAATGAGCAGGCTCGAAATCTGCTACCACAACTCGCACGAACTTTGTACATGCTGCATGCGACAGATCAACGAAAAGTACACTGTTCACTTGGCTGGCCAAGGGAACATAATCCGCTACGCACGGATTACTATTCTCGAACTTATGACATACGAAGAGAATCGCTACGAAGACCAAGAGGCAGCATATCGCTCCTTCCTCCATCTCCGCGCATATTTTTTTCACTGGCCACTCTCTTCTTCTATAAAAGAATTGAGAACAGCAAGAGAAACGTGCCGGCTGATACGGATGGGGGACACTACTTTCGTGCCTAATCTCTTGGTCACGTTTATGAAAGGCATGACAATCCAAAGTTGCGTATATGCAACGCAGCATGCACGCGCTTGCGTAAATATACTCGGTCTCGCCGTGGCAAAATAATTGGACGGGTTGCAAATTTCGTAGCGCGCTACCTGAGCACAATGCGGCCGGCTATCGTAGTAGTAGAGAGTGCACAATCGCGCAGGATGCAATTTGGAGAGCGTTCAATCGTATGTATGTACGATTGTACGCGGTGTACGCATGATAACTGCGACGGAAGATAACAACGCGATCGAAGGAGGAAGGAGAACCCTACGAACACCGTGACCGATCGATTACATCAACACCAATCAATGTTGAAGATCGTCGGCAGATCTACTGACAAATAAACGAGGATGCGAGAGGATATATGATACGTTTCCTATTAATTAGATATTCGCGCGTCGTGGGCCCGAGACGGCCCCTTTAAACGTCCGGCGTTTCAATCGTGAGTCTTCGATGTTACTTTTAACGAAGGATTACGCATGTATAGGATTTAACAATTCTGTCACGTACGTGCAGGGTATATGGATGCATGCTGGTGCGCGTATGTAGCGTGTGTTCATGTAGTTCCTTTCGTAAAGCAAGTATATAAGAGACAGAGAAGTTCTATTTTACAAACAGGTTCCTTTGTCGCAGCCTAACTGTACAGCAATAATCAATCTTTCGTTCGTTGAAAATGATCGTTCGTTCGAATGAGATACCGCGAGAGAGTAAATCGGCGCGAAACGATCAATCGCAGATTGTGTCCTCGATCACGCATTGTCCGTACGTACATATATATATGTGAGGTGTACGTATGCGCGAACGGGAGCATACGCACACTGTCCAATATGCGATGAATAATCACTTTGCGTCACAGGGTCCAAAATTAAACGCAAATCTAGATAAAAATTTTAAAAGCCGTATATGACCGTGCTTATATATATATATATATACCGGTATTCTATTATTTAAATTTATTCCACGTCACCAACAAAGATTTTGACCAGCGCTTAATCATGCTTTGGTTATATTTGCTCGATATACGGTGGATTTATTCTATACCTGACTGTGTAACAATAACGGAGAAGCGGCACAACGAACGACAGAATGATCGAAGGCGACCAGTTAATTCTCGAAGGGTACGGAATAGATCCGCCAATTAGTGAGATCGCTCCTAAGACAGAAATATTATTTCCGTAAGACGGAAATCCCATGCCTGCCACCAAACAGATGCTCCTACGTCAGTACGAACGAGATTCTTGCAAAATGATCATACGCGGAAAGGGGATGCCGCGAGATAGAGAGGAGAGAACGATGTCTCGCACATCTGTGCTCGCCATTCTGCGGAAACACAACCGGCTAACAATATTCCTCATTTCGTTCCATCAAACCGAGATCTTCGCAGTACGTTCTGCTACGACTCTCTCCAAGAGAAATCACGACGCGAGATTCTGGGATTTTCCTCTTTCGAAATTTCCAAAGAGACGATGTCAGCTTACTCTTCTTCGCCGATCTCGTGTATTCAATTTGGCGAGCGAGCGAGCGAAAGAGTGAGTGAGTGAAAGAGAGAGCGAGAGAGAAAGAGAGAGAGAGAGAGAGAGAGAAAGAGAGACATGATAAGCTCCAGCATCATAAATTCTATACGCCCAATACAGCGTGTACATTAGCGGAAATGTACGCGCTCACGCACGTACGTGACGCGCAATACACCACAACGATAAATCGATAAACACATCTCGCGCGTCTGGTACCGTGATGTTTAAGAGTGTGCCTGCCTACCTGCCTGCCTATGAGCGTGCGTGCGTACGTGTGTTCTCGCATCTCGCTCTCCATCACTTCCTTTCTTACTTCCTGCCTAACTTTCTAAGGCTCCCTCAAGATCTGTTTCAACTATCATTAGCATTGATTTCCTCGGTAATGTTGTGCATTCTATTTAAGATCCTCCTCAATTTTTATCTATTTTTAACTTTACCTTCATTCATTAAATATAGTTGTACAAATAGTTTATTATACTCTTTCTCTATTATAGTATAATTTAACTGTATAATTTATCTAACTGCAAATCTCAGGACTCTAGTTTATAAAATCTAGTTTATTCTATTCTATTCTCTTGCTTTATCTCTCCTTCTCTCCCTCCCCCCCCCCTCTCTCTCTCTCTTTCTCTTTCCTTTCCTCTGTTTCTTGTTATTACTCCTTTTTTATTACTTCCATTTCCTTCCTTTTTTCCTGATCCCTCGATGAGATGGTAGTTGAAGTGGTTGATGGGAAAAGAGTAATTCGTAGGGATAGCAAGTGATCACGGAGGGTTGGATATGAGGGAACCAATATGGAATTTGTTGATAAGACTGTGGCATTCGTTCAACGGATTATTAGCATAGCCGGATCAATAAGAACGCGCGCCTCACCTTTCTTTTTACCGAAGAAAGAGAGAGGAAAATCATGAGAAAAGAGAGATGCGTATTTCCACACTATATGGCAATCGATTGCACGAATGCCGCGGTCATTGGTCCCGCCTTGGTTATTTGCGTTAGACCGCTATACGACAAATATGTGAACAGGATCATGTGAAGTCACGTGTGCTCAATGAGAATTTAAATACGACCGCGTCACTGGTCGACAATTTTCTTTTGTCAAAATAAAAACGTGATTCTTTCGATTTTAATCGTAATAACTGCTTGCTAGAGAGAAGCAAAAAATGTTTATATTTTAGATCAGCTGATTGGGACGTATTCCCAATTCGCATATTATATTTTATTCGATGAAAACATTTCGTGTTGACCAACGTAATTTAGTGTTGGTTTTTCTCATTGTTTTATTTTCTCATTGCTCGAATAAAAACTTTTCAATCTCCATTTTTATCGCGGTACAAAAACTCAGAACAAAAAGATCTTTTGATTTAATATCACATTGCATAAGCGATATAGATCAGCTATTTAATACAGAAATAACCACATTTATCGCACGCAAGACGTATAAGCGTAAAATAACTCTTAAATTTCTATTTGAGACGCACATATTTTTTATAATTTTAAAATAGATATTATTTCATATACTACGTGTTAGTATAATTTGCAACTTCTTAATAAGCAAAAGATATCTTTTAAAGAAGAATAAAATTTTTTGATGCAAACAATTAGTAACACATAATTCCAAGGAATAATTGAACGAAAACTAAAAATATATTACATAAAATATTTTAGTCTTTGCGAATCCTAAGTGGGCAGAGACGATTATTGAATTACGCTATAATTGTACGATTAATTGATTATATCAAGAGAAGATATCGAGAGCGAGTTACGAGTGTAGACACATTGATTCGAATGAACTATCGACGAATGAGATAATATCATAAGTGACTTTAAACATGTAAGACATTAGTGAGTAATACATAAATGGCCATGCAAAGAAATACCACAAATCATTAAGATTGAAATAAATGTAAGTAACATGTAAGAATTATGACCGTTTACCAATTGTCATCAATTAATACGTGTAACACCAGTCGCTTTAGGCGTGGTGAAGATTTTTTGCAAACAAGTCTTTCGGAAAATCTCTATGTGTGTGTCAGTTATCTACTTTATGTAAACGATGTTCTCTAAGCAGTATAATGTACAGTGACAGTTTCGTAATTAAGTCATCATAATCCGCGTGAGAACCGTAACGATCGCAACGATCTACGTATCTAATTCTTACGATCATTTCGGTTACACCTGTGCAGTCTGATTCTAATATGGTGCACAATATGCCACTCGCGAAGCGCTATACGATACAATGCGAATGCACTTGAAACCGACATACATTGTACACACGTGTATATTATATATATATATATATATATATATATAAATTACTCTATTATTACCATTACTAATATCCTAACTATTAATTAAATATTACTAATCAAAGTAGGGATCCAACGATCGATTCTATCTGTTATTTCCAATACGCCGGCGGCGATGGCGAGGTTGTCGTTACATCCCTCTCGCTATCGCACGTAAACCTATACAGAAAGGCAGGCAGAGAGATCGCTCTGGATTTTCCCTGGAGGAGAGGAAAAGAATTAATGCTGGTCCGCGCCAGTTCGCCGACTTCGAGCCGTCCGTCCTAGTTGCAAGTAATTCGGCGGGGTGGGAAAGTTTATTCTTCGTAGAAGAATGGGAAGGGGGGAGGGGGACGGACGATAGAAAGCGTGAAAATGCGACGGTGGACGAGCTGCGATCGTTTTCCCTGGGAACACAAATCTCGAGGCTCAGACTTCTCTCATTTGCCCAATCTCCCCCTGCGGATTAAGCATTTCCGCCGAACTGAAACGCGCGACTTAGAGCGCCGTCATAATGCGCGCCCCGCGATTCATTTCAACCGCGATAAAACGGCGTTTTTATCTTGCGATCGAGGCCGCTCGTGTAGAATATCATCGTTGATGCGCGCACACTGCAGTCGCTACGATTTTTCTTTATTTGGCATGAATTTCCAAATATTCGAGAGAAGCGAACCGCATCGACTTTATGAAGGAATTTTTATAGTTATGTGAATTGGGCACACACGCGCGTGCGCACACACACACAAACACACACACACACACACACACACACACACACACAATAAGAGACGACGTTCCGGATTATTCAAGTGTGAAGAAAATTCGTTTCGTTGCAGTTGTACGCACGAAAGTCGATTCACTGCAGAATAATGAGAAATGTCACCCGGAAGAAGGAAGAACATATTGTTCGCTCGCGTAAGTCAAGCGGGTTAAAATTATTTCCTAATAGTTTTAAATTACAATAGTTGGTGTGTCAAATTGATCACGTATATCGGTTCACTTTAAATTATTCTTTAAGAAAAATTGTATCGCATTCATATTTGTTAGTTTTGTCAACACGAAAAGAAACAAAAACTTTATCATATAAGAGATTATCCAATCACAACGTGACAATGTAGTTACAATGATAGAAAACATTTGATAACAAAGAAAAATAACTGCCTATACTTATAAATTACGATTAACATCAGATGAAACCGATGAAAAAGAATAATATATTATTATCCGACAGATTAGTTAACTCGAGATAAATGGTCATTGCGTCAATTTCGCATATTTGGTTAACATAAAGTGCTAGATGCATGTGCATTACGAATAATTTTAGCTCGTATTTCACCGTACCTTTTTAAATGTTGCCCGTGCTCGTTACGAAGAGGTCGTTTGTGTCGACCGAGATTTATGTTCCCGTCATCACCTCGCCAGATTTATGCGCTCGTTGGACGACTCGGATCCGAAACGAGCGATCGCGATTACCATGCGGGTGCATTACGACGAATTCGCGCGCCAGAGTCGCCGGCGGAGTTTTACTCTATCGATGATATTGGAGCAATGAAATCACTGTGATATCACTAAAACGCTTTCAAAGTGTGCAATGGGATTGAGAACGATGCGTATATGTGAAACTGACACGAGCGAGAGAGAGAGAGAGAGAGAGAGAGAGAGAGAGAGAGAAAAAGAGCGAACGAAAAAGAGAGAAAGAGTATGTGTGTGTGTTACATAATTGAGAGAAAATAATAAGAGAGAGAATGTAGAAATTTATGCTATCTCGATTACCGTAAATTATTATAAAAGCGTATTATATGTACATATACACACCCACACACACACACGCATACGTAACGAACGATTGACTATATAGAGATATTATGAAACTTGTATTATTATAATCGGGAGAATCTATATATATATAATATATTACGAGATTATATATACATAATATATATATTGAAGACTAAACTATACACTATTATTGTCGATATTATATCATTAAAACTATTATCATCATATTACAATTATCATCATTGTTAGTATTCACTATTATCGATGCAAAAGTCCTATTGTCTAATAGCGTTGATTATCTGTTATAGAGAATGAGAGTATAATGTTACAACACAGAGATAAAAACAAAAAATTACGAATATAATTAATAGTGCTATTTATGAGAGACGTTTTACTATGTAAATAGAAATTAATGTCGGGCTGCCAGCTAATTCTCCATGTTTAACACAAATAGAGTCGAAAAAAAACATGAAGAAGGCTAGCTCTAGCCCATGAGCGACTTCTGACATAGGGCTTAGATATTATAAGTATCGATTTCCCAATTAAAAGATCGAATATTATGACAGTCCATTTAATGGGAGTTCTATAGAGACAATAGCGACCACGCGTTACGAAATTCAATGCTAGGTCGGCACAGAAAGCGAAGTCTAAGTGTGTGAAACAACTAAAACTTCGAGAGCATATTTAGCGTTCCTAGCTTCTTTAAATTATCAAACACCCATGTCAACTAGATCGGTTGACCGAAACGATTTTTTCGAGTATTTCTTCTCTCCTAAATCTGAGATCGCATATCGTTTTACTTTTTTCTAATTTCGTAACATCAATATATGTATAGATTTTTAGATTTTAATTTAAAATGTTTTATTTGTTGAAAAATATCAAGTATGTGCTATAAATTATAATTTAAAAAACTTTTTAAAAAAAAGATTTATAAAGTTACGCGTTACAAGAAAATAATAATGAATAATCATTGCAACGATATGCTTCTGCATCTCGGGTGCAAAAAATCTAAATCAACAAAATCAAAATTTTAAAATAACAGCATTCTATACCGCACACGGAAGACACGCGAGTGTAGATCTTAAGATTTAGGATCTAATTGTATTGTTCGATTGAAAAATTTCTTCCGTTTACAGACAGTTTGTTAAACTCGCGCCACACAATACATATTTTCTTGTTGGTTTTCTCTTGTCCGTTGTCTTTGCAGACTGTAACGTATGTTATATTCAGCATACTACAAAACAAGGGTCGCTGCAGATTTGGCGTCGTGGGACACCGACGCGTGTGATGTGATTGATGTTACGCGATTATGTAGATGGAGAGTGAAAAGAAGAGCTCGTATGATTGTTACGACCGGATCACGCTAGTTACACGTGGCAAAACATACGCGGGAAATAGCATAGTATCTATCATCGAGTGGAAAAGCAGCGATGCGAGTCGTAACAAGCAGCATGCATGATAAACTTGCACTCTGCAACGAAATACGCTACGTAAAGAAAACACGTGCGGCGCGAATTCTAACGAATATATTCAAACGTTGCAAAATAGCAGACCTCATTACTGATTTATGGCCGTTTTCATACGTTTGTGGATCTCGCTTCACGCGGGGTAGCATGCTGTTGCCATCCGAGCTGCAAATACGACCGAGCTTGGAAAGCTGAACACGCTTTCGAGGTCCGAAGCACTGTGTACACGCAGATGGAGTCGCGTTTTGCGTCACCGTAGCTTATTACATGTTACCTTACGTAATAAGGTGACGATCGCCATATGAGCGTGTCTGACGAGTATCGATTCACGAGCATTATACCTATCGCCGATTGTAGCATGCATTCTTCAGCGACACGTTTTGTCTTTAGTCAATCTCGACGTTACAACGATTCCACCGCACGACAGCTAGCAGTTACCGTTACTGGCAATATGGTTATTAAAGACTTTCCGCGATACCGTGTTTTCGATATGACAAGCGCTAACGTATGTACCTACAATGAAAGATAGTGGAAGTCTAAAAAAATATTGCTATGGTAACATAGTTGTTTGCACCAAATATTTCAGCGTTTATTGCTTTTGAAGTATAATACTTGAAAAAAACTTTTCTAGCCTTTCCTTATAAAACGGACATATGATTGATTCTCGCAGTCCTAATATTTTTAAAATTATTTTCTCATTTTCTCAAGATAATGTGAAAACGTTCGTTAAACCTTTGATCCTCAATAGTTACATCTCGGTATCAACTTGTTGAATTTTTTGTTTGAGCAGTGATAGATCCGCTCAAATAAGAACTTCGAAGTATTTCAGAATAAAACCACTGGTTATTATAAGTAAAGCGGTCAGTCTCGCTTACTCAAATAGTATAAGTTTCAGAAAAATTACTAATGATGAATATATTTAAAAACAAATTATAATCTTTTCAGTACATAAAACATTCAAAACAAGAATAAGATAAGTGCCGTAATTTGTAAAATTATTTTCAATATAATGTTGCATCTACACACAGTGGGCTTTACGGATGATCAACTTATTACTTTTACTTTTCCATACCAAACCTTTTACTAAAATGTTGAATATTCTATTATTTATTGTTAGTTGAATTAATATTAACGATATTCATCAAATCAAATCGTATTTAATTTTTTATATTAGAGAAAAAGCTGGTCACTTTACTTATGAATCGATGTCGCCGATACTCGTCGCATTCCGCGCGAAACCTCCGAGTTCTCGATCCACGATCGCCACACGATCCAGGATCCGGCGTATCCGTAGTACGGATTCGCCGTCAATGTAACACCGACAAAAATCTACCGAGTACCTACTATAAGTATTTCAACAACAAACAAATAATGCTTGAACAATCAAGAAAAAAATCGTTGCGCAATACGAAATGATATTTATCCACGAGCATTCTCTCGTCGAGTCCTTTGACCTTTTCTGCAAAGACAAGCTCCTCCAATTTGTATAATATGGCAAAAAAATATGCCTTGTCTCTCCCCGAATTCTTTGCGAATCATCACCATTTAAATATGACTGTATTACATACATGTCATCGTGGATTAACGAGGTGCAGGGCCTGACAGAGGATTCGGGAAGCCTCTTTAGCGTTTGTCGACACTATGTACATTAACATTCCTTCGGGCGTGTGTTCCGAAATTACATCACCCGCGTTGTAAACGCCGTAAGCACAGCCATCCATAAATAATGACGATTGAATGTACGCTTCTCTCGGCACTTACACTTAGTTAAATATCTGCACCGTTTTACTACCGTGGTACATTTCTAAAGATGTCGATGTATTATCGTTAAGTTTTCAAAATCTTGCGTTTTAAAACTGCGTATTTTTATAAAAAACAAAAACTACCCATCATACTTAAGACGAAGAATGTCAGTATAATTTACAGAAATTATTTTTTGAACAGTTAAAATAACGAAACGTAAATGCTCCTAATTAAAGGCTTCGAGAACTCCTAACTTCGCGAGATTTTTGCAAATTAATAATGATACGTGGAGCTAAATTAAGCGACAAGTTACAGGACATTTTTTGTAATACAATTTTTTACGTTAATTATTAATTATCTTTATAAATTAAAATACATTTTTTAAATTTAAAATATAGTCGCGCATAAATAATACAAATTTTCAGAGTATCGATATGTGGATCCCGCAACATCTTGTAATTTATTCGACACACGCGTATTGACTCTCCTGATAGCAACATATATAAAATTGTTTTGCGTCGTTTTGTGTTACGCCGCGAAACCCAGTTTGCAACACCGCGTCGAAATCACGCAAAAGATTCAAATCAAATTTAAAGCCGCTAGCACAACGGAATAATGAGATTCCGTTTAGCGAAATTTACGCAGTAAAAGCTGTAAAAAGTTTTCCCCTTCATGTCGTGCATATATACACATATACACCCACCACATGCAACACCCACTTTTTGTTTCATTGCAATAATCAATTTATTGTCACGTAATAGTCAAAACACGGCAGCACGCAATCAAGTTTTCACAGCGTGATATTCTCGTTCATTATGGACTTTGTAAAAAGATAGAGGAGTATATATTAATGTACAAAAAAATCGCTGCTTTACTAATACGGAATGACATTGGACAAAAAAAAAGCGAAAATATCGAAATGTAAAAATCTTGTTATTTCTGCAAAACTGTCGGTTTCAGAGATATGTTTATTTCACATTTCTCTCTCTATTGTCACTCCGGGTAAAATTAAATTAAAAAGTCTATACGTACAGGGATTATGGTCTATTCCATTTCGAGTTGTCAGCGAGATGATACTGGCGTTATTCGACGCGCGTACATCTCGACCCGCGTGCACTGAAAAAAGCTGCTCTATCTTCGTTCGTAGTTCATTTACATCGTTCGCGAGACGAAACGAATAAACGCGCGTATATCGAAGCTGTGTCGAAGAATATGCACGACTGCTCTTCAAACCGTACGCATATGTTATTCTACGCACGAAAGACTCATTTTTTTCTATTTTTACCGCACGGACATCTCCGGATCTTTTCAGTCTCATCGGAAAATTACGAACGAAAATTTCGAACAGTGAAAAGAAAATTAACAATAACAAAGCATCGCGCGCGCGTTTCATCCAGCGCGTCGCGCGTCCAATTAATAATTATAATAGTGATCGTAAATAATTTCTAGGGACAAATGTGTGTGTATATATATATATATATATATATATATATACATCCATATAAAATACATACATATATAAGTATATGTATAATTCACTGACAATGAGAGTAAAATATGTTTAAGAGCACCATTGACATTCCACTCCGTTTTTCGTCGTACGCAATTGTATCATTTTTACGATGTATACACGCGCAAATCACTGGATAAAGAAATAGACACATAACTACACATGCATACACAATACACATACACGTACACGTGAATGCACATATACCGCGCGAGACCGATACACACATGCACCCCAGCGAATATATACTATACAAAATATGTATAATGATAACGCTCCATTTTCAAATAAAAACGCCGTCTCTCTTGATGCACAGGCGCGGAATTCATTTTACGTCAAGTTTGATCTATAAAAGTCTTCCATTCCTTCCTCGGCGTGTATTCGTCTGTATCTATATATTCGGCCGACTAGTTACGGACACACGGGCGTACTGTGAAGCGTAATTAGTAAACAGAGAGAAGGGAAAAACGGACGGAGCTGCTCGTCGTTCTCGCCGCATTTTCGCCTAACGAACGAGAGAACGAATCCAGCAATTTGTATTGCGGCCATGAATTGGTCGATACATCGCGAAACAAGTAACAATTTATCGAAATCCCAATATTGTTAATTAAATGTGCTCTCCATTTAACAGCGATTTGGTCAGCAAATAAATTCTATTTATTTTTACCAAAATTGCTCATCATTAGAAAGGAAAATGTGTATATATATATATATACGTATGTTTTTGTAAATCCATGCTAAGAATTATTTATATCATTCGTGTAATGCGTTTTATACATTGTATTCAAAAAGAAATATACTTACATGTAACTACTGATAACGATCGGGAATATGTACAATAACATGAAAGAGGCGATTGAGAAGGAATGGTCTTTTCCCGACACAAAGGAAGATGATAAATCGAGAAATGCGATGCAACTTAAATCACGTTGTTATGAAAATAAATAGAATTTTCATTCCTTTTCCGTTCCTATTTCTCCTTAAGCGTGTTTATTACCGTTGGTACAGACTTATTTATTGGAAACGAAACAAATTCTGTCTTATACAACGGACTTGTTTGTGCCCGGGAGCGATCGGAGGACCAATTTGCGCCGTCAAGAAATTTGTACGAAATCCTCGCAATAGTAACGCATTAAAGCTTTTATCCACTTCGACGATAAACCGTTTCCGCGCAACTTTTCAACGGTCTTCTCTCGTTCTCATTTATAGTGAAAGACTTGCACATCTTTCACTACACAACTCCGGCCTCCTGAGAGTGGCCTTTTACAATCCGAGTTTACGACATATTTACGAAAAAGTCACGAAGATATGTGACACAACATATATGAAACACGACACAGTCGAAATTACGCACGTAATTGAAAAATATCATAATATCGAAATATGATACGCATTCGAAGGGGCGCGGATGATACGGAAAATGCTTCTTTTCTTTCGTACGAAAAACGACGAATAATGAAGCGGGGAAAAAAGGTTCACCCTCCACGCGTCACATAAATTTTTACGGCGGTCCGCTCATAAAAGCTAACGTAGTTAAAATTTAATGGTAAACCCGTGACAAAAGTCATAAAAAGTGCCAGCGTTTATCTTAGCGGCTATCTTTTTATCATTATTTATGAGTTACAGTAAAAAAATTGCGTAACGAATACTTATACCACGATATATTGCGAGTGATGCGACGAGAACGTCATGACGAATGAGCTCAGTCCGGAAATGTGAGAATGAAGTGAAACATTTGGATCGTCGAAAGATTGATTTGCATGGGTTTCTCGATCCGTTCACTCTTCTTTTAGATAGAAGCAAAATTATATTAGCAGTATCTGGAAATGATCTGAATCTCTCGCGCGCCTTACGCGAATATAAATGTTATCGAAGCGCGGACAATGTCCGACAGGAACGATCGAAAGGAAACCGCGGAAAGGAATCGCGATGAACTCCGCAAAACGCGAGTAAGAAAAATTGAAGAAAATGGTAGAGATATAAGTAAAGAAAGAAAAGAAAGAAAAAAACATACAAACGAGGAAGAAAGATATGCTTTGTACGATATAACTACCCATAGCACACGCAGGTCCGCAATAGCGATAATAATTTTTGTATTTAATAAATCGACCGTATTAAGGCGTGTATATTCTACTATACTACTCGTATAAGTTCGTTACATACTAAAAAGAAAAATCGTAAAAAAAGGTGGAACAAATTGACCAACGAGAAGAGGCGGAATCGTTGTAATACTGCGTTGTAATAATGTTATAAGACGTTAAATCGATGGAAATGCGGCTGAGAATGACCGATGCGTTAAATAAAATAAATTATTTTTTTTTAACACACAGTACTTCTCTCTCCGAGCGAGTATCCGTACTCTTCCTTGTTAAACGCTTAAAGTAAACGGATGGAGAAAAAAAAGAGAGAAAATAAGGGAAGATACGAAGAGGTAATATGTATGTGTATGTGTGCATGTATGCGTGTGAGTGATAGCGTAGGTGAAAGTACTGAAATGAGAAGGGAAGAAAGGGGGAGAGAAAGGCGGGTAATCAAAGTATTTCAGCGATGAGAAGATGCACAAGATGCGAGAATGGCCGAATAGCTTTACTGATCTACGTTTACCGCGTACCTTGTGCTCAAATCGCATGTTCTCAACAGTGCACCAAAGACGGGCGATCGATCGATCTCGACACGACTATCGAACATGCGAGATAAACCGAACGCTCGTCGTGAGCGGGTATGCTACGAAGATCAAGAAACAAGAGTAAACTATGATGTATACTGACATTAAAAATCTATCAGTACGCTATGACTTGGTTTTATAAAAAAAAGATGAAAAAAGAGCTTTCAACGTCTCATTCTTTGCCGAAAAAACCACCACTCCCGCTTAATACAGCTGTTCTTATCGTAGGGAAATTAGAAAAAAGAAACGAGCCAAATGGAGTCTCTGCCGGAAGGTAAGTAAATGATTTAATTACGAAACTGTTTTCATTGTCGAAAGAAATTTATCGATTTGTCGCGGCCACTAGGCTTTAATCCGTTTCGTCGATATACCGATTATATTTAATGCAGGAGGATTTATAAAAGCTTAGGCAAAGCTCCTTACAGTAAAGATCTTCTAACGAAGTTTCCAACTGGCGAAACTTCCTAAGTCCGATAATTACGTGCAATGAAAACACGACGACAAATTATCGGTATTCTCTCTCTCTCTCTCTCTCTCTCTCTCTCTCCCCTCCTCTCTCTCTATTTCCCTCCGTCTTCTTCTCTCTATAAACAATATTTGCGTCCGTCGTTATTGTAAAATTTTCACATTATAATCCTTAATAATCAGATAAAAATATGGATATTTGAAATTCCCATCGTAAAGTGGAGTAAATATGCAATAGTCAGCCGAGTTTGTTACGCATAGTATGTCGATAGGGAACATTTCCTTGTACGCTTCTCCTACAATCTCCTATGGGATACGTCTCAATTACGCGTTTCAATTTGGCGCAACCAGTTGCTTTGACAGAGCGTTAAATTGTCTTTGAAACCGTTCAGTACGCGATAAATTAATTGAAGGACTTGCGACTGTGTGTACGTGTGCGCGATTGCATTCCAATCAAATCGGCTATATACTGATATATGATCGAATCTCAATAAATTTGAAAGAATCGGTTAAAGCTGTCTAATAAATTATTTGCGCAAAACCGCGATGTACGTCTTTTTCACTTGTTAGAAACACAAATCATTATATACAGAGTATATATATATATATATATATATATATAAAATTGCATACTTTCTTTCGACTATAAGTCGCCGCGCGCTGAGAAAGAGAGAGCGCGAGTCTAATTTAAAAATAAAATTAAAATAATACGTTTTTTTATACAAATAAGATTTCATAGATAAAATAATCTTATTAGTTCGCTTCATATAATAAAATTTAAATTTAAGACTTTACGTTACCAAAATATTTTATAAATTACAAAATTATTATGTTATTGAAATTATCATAAGATGAAATGTAACAGAAAATGAGATTAAAATGTGTATATGATGATCAGATTCTTCGCAATACTAAAAACGTTATCGTTTCTATTTCATGTATTGTATATATAAATTTATTTATTCATTAAATTTATTAAGGAGACGAGATCTGAGTAAGAGAATTTCTTGTTATTCAAGAAATGAATGTCATCGTAATAGGGACGAATACGTGACAACTCTTTCTTGCGTATTCCTTGCACATAGCTCACCGTGCACGAGGCATAATGTCGCCTATATCATAATAACTCAGAGTATGAATGCTGGATTCTCGTCTCGACGATATGCACTTCCGATCAATGAGTTCTCGCTGTAGCGCCATCGCATCGTGCACGGTGACGCAAACAAGTGCAAAAGAACGAAGACGGAGTGCTGTTGTTGTCGATATTGTAATTAATCAATATCAATTGTCAATAGTTCGCGGCAGTGGTAATCGAGAGAATTGAGTTTCACCCACCAAGCGCGGGAGCTCAAGTGTGAAATCGGGAATAATCAATTTAGGCACGCGAAGATCACTAGAACTCATTACAGCTATATTAGTTGAAATTCGGTCACATAGCTGAGAGAGAAATTCTAATTACGTTCATTTATGAATATTTTATAATCCACATTAATTATATAGTATGCGATTTGCGATCGTTCATATAGCGTTTAAAATATTAATTGAACGAAATATGACGTAACGAAGATCGGCCGGATAATAATATCCGCACGATATGTCATACATGTGGAGAATTATAGCAAAATCGGTAAGTACATTTTTAGTAATCATTTACTATTATCATTATTATATATGTTAGTTACGATCTTGGGAAAAAAGGATAAGTTCTTATATGTATAGTATCGCATTATTCTTCATTGGTCAAATTTTTAGCATAAAAAGAACAAAATTTAAATTTAAATAAATAAATAAGAATCTAAATAAATCAGTAAATTTCTGGGATATCTAATTAAAACCTAATTGTGGAATTTTAAATTTCTAGCTTTCAGGAATCTCTGTTATTGAATCATAGCAGAAAAGGTAAGGTAAATGTCGCTTCGTGCACAATCGCAATCGAATTGCATTTCTGTCACTGTAAAAGGTCGTGTCTAATAGGAAGGGATGTAAAGCATCTTTCCGTATCTAATAGAGGATATTGTCTTACTGTTTCTCGTCGTTGGACGGCAACTCTCGAACGAACTTTGCTCGTTGTAAGTTCCCGGCGTGCTGTAATCAAGTACGTAAGTAGAGGAGAATCCTATTCGACTTGAAAATTCCATCAAAGGGATTCTGATCGCCACCGTGGTCATTTGATCGAAACTGAAAATGCGAAGCGAATAGGATACGACCGGATTACACTCCGTAGACTCCGAAGTCCGTCTTTCGTCGTGGCCAACTTCCGATGTTCGTCGAAAGAAAGTAAAAACATCATTTCTCTTGCCACAAGCAAACGCGAACGGAACGTATCACGATGAGCCGAGAATATGGAAAGTTCACAAAGTAAATTTGAGAGCGAGCACGAGAGAAGAGAGGACAATTCGATTTTGAGTTTTAATCCAATCTCACCGTCTCCCGAGTACCCGAACACGCCCGTTGTTGACGTTCCACACGGTGTTTTATTCACTCAGTCGTTCCCGATTTCCATCTCCTTCTCCCTCTCTCTCTCTACTCTCTTTCTACCTTCGATTCTTCATCGTCTCTTTTGCACAGTACTTTCAGTCTGCAGTTCGTCTTCGAAAGTCTGTATTCCCGGTTTACGGAAACATCCTCTCTTGGATAACGGTGCAGTGGAGCAGCCTTTCCGTCCATAACTTTGATTTGTCACCGCCGGTATCTCGTTTGCAATATCATGCGCGCGCTCTTTTACGTTGCTCAAGAATTTTTCGTTAAATCGCAAGAAATTTATATACAAATAACGTGATGTTATCTTGAGAATTAGCGGTTTTAAGTTTTGAGATTGTCGTTTGGGTATTGAATTTGAAAAGTAACAAAACTCCTGTAACACCAATATTTTTACAGACTTTAATTATTTTGTAAAAAAATTGCGATACGTAATGAAATTCAAATAATTTTTAAATTTTCAAAATGTTTATTCTCTTTATCTTATGATTTTGAATATAATTGCCGCGTTCATCAAAAAAACATTCTAGAAAGCACCAGTGAAATCTTCCCCACTGTTGACGTTGAGTACGAAAATCCAAGGGATTTCGATGTACCCACTACAATCGATAAATCTATGTAATGACTTGACCTTTCCCATTCAACAAACGTCTTCCTCGTTCAACAGGGAAAAGAAATTTCAAGCACGGCAGGCGAGTGAATTATGCCATTCTGTATATATTGCGTGAGCAACGGGTGTCCTTGATCGGAATAACCCTACCTGACAGGCGAATCCTTGTCAAGGACAGAAGAAAATGGAAGTATATGTCGCGCGCAAGTAAAAGAAAATAGAATATCGTGATCCTCGAGAAGCATACGAGGCCCTGCATAACGTCCTAAATCTTTCATATCGAATCATTCGGAAAGCCGCGTGTAACCGCAATCCTGGAAATTTGATGAGAATTCAATGCAATTATTAATTCACAGTGCAGTACATTATTTTCTTAGAAAAGATAATATTCTTGTTTTGTATCAGTATTTAGATTTTCGAAAAAATAGATTAATATATTGGTTGGTTTTTTAGGGCAAACTTTAAAATTAACGAATATATGAAAAGAGAAATAACTCTTTATTATTATATTGTGCGCTAAGATAAGGCATTAATTTTTGCTGCGGGACAACTTGTATTTTTAACTTGTATTGTCAATTGATTCCAAAATTAATTATTCAACATAAAGAATTCTTTAATAAAAATAATAGATATATATAAGGTATGTGACAACTGTAATCTTTTTTAATGGTATTCCTTAAGTCTTCAATTAGTGTCATAGAGAGATAAGGTCTATCGACGGTTTCTAGATCGATGTAAGTATTAGTCAGGCCAAGAAAAAGAACACGATGATGAGATAGCACCTTTCGTCACATTACCAAGACATTCGATGAAAGGAGGTACTATTTACGCATGATTGTGTGGATAATGGATAGGAATTATTCATGTCGCTTGGGAAAATTACTTATTACTTGTGGCCTCTCGTTACATTGACGTATGAGTTATTGACGCGACTAACGTCATGCGCAGAGACGGCGAATTCGGTTACGACTGATGGATAAACGGAATAATCGAATCGTATAATTATATTATTTCGAGACCATATATCAAATATATTATATACTAACTGCCAATATATCATTGTAATCGTATACACTTGCTTGTTGTTGACATAAAGATTTTTCGCTATTTGCGTAGGCGTAAACTACGCAATGAACAAGTAATTGCGTCAGTGATTATACACGTGTCATTCGTTAAAATCCAATTAAAAATGGATAACATATAGTGGCACGATATGCACGAGTTCGATAATTTGCTTGGCAGTCTCATAATTGCTACGTAAACAAAAAGTCTTACGAGCTTCCTCGCAACAATAATGAAGGCATAATGTCAAACATCCGCGAAACGGTTATTATACCTGCACGGCGCGATTGTAGACGTAATTGAATAAAAGGAGGTCTGCGGGTTACGTGGTGTTCGTGCTAGCCTCTTGGTGCGCTATATCTTCTATCTGAGCCTATTATAACCCTTCATCGAACGTGTTACCATATATGCTAACGATGTTTAATTAGTGTCACTACCGGGCAACATTTCCCAGGATTTGGACTACTATACAAGCGTATAATATTAAATGTTACAATTACGATATGGAACGTGTTGAATACCAATAGAATTTTACAAATTAAAAGGCATTGCGAAGGAGAGATACCAAATCATTGAAAAAAAATTAATAGATGATACGGCGTAATAAACTCAACTACATCCAACAATACTATGCTATGTTTCAGATTTGCTATTGCAGCTTTTATATGAGCAGAGAAATGTCATTTCCTGTGGAAAGGCGGGGAACCTACAATGCGTCTTTTTAGTCGCTAATGTCCACTCATTATTATAATCAAGATTATAATGTAACTTTGTTGGTTATCTACGTGTCCTACTGAATAATAACTATTATATCATCTTTCAATCGTCCAATCCGATGGTCTATTACTTCTGACGAAGGATAAAAATTCGTTTCGCCAAGCGCTATCAGTTTACTCTTATATCGATCGAATTCGATTTTCTAATGAGGGAAGTGACATTGAAACAATACGATGCTTGCGTAACCTTTTTTCGCGTGAGAAAAGAAAATTACTGATTGGTGATAAGAATATGTAGTTGACTATAGCTACAATAAAATAATGATCATCATCATCTTATCATTAATATTTAGTAATAAAATAATGATTACAATAGAATTCACATTGATTTGGTTTCGTTGATTTATGTTCCTTAATAGCATTAAGAAAACAGTCACATTATCTTTAATCTTTTTTAAAAATATTACATAATTTGTGTGTATATCGCAAAACAACTAGAAAAACGATAAACTTATAATATACTTGCAAATTCAATTCGGAACAAGAATTATCCTCATGGTTTTACTCTTATTATCAGTTTGATAGTACTGATTTTATTAAAATCTGTGAAGCTATCGTTTCCTTTGTATTCCTTTTCAGATGTATTCTGAATTAAATGTTGATCTAATTATAAATAGCCTCTTAAAACGTACGACTAAAAAGTTTTAAAGTTAACATTCGCACGAAATTCTATGATCTTTATCATATATACGAATTATTGTTCATTCTAACATTAAGCTTTTCTTCCAAAGAGATAACTTAAAAAGAAGTACTGAGAATCAACATGCAAATATAGAAAAGTATAAATAAAAAATATATTAATCTGTCCCTCGAGAAATGATATATATATATATTTCCTATAAATATCATTTCTCTATAATAAGAAAAATTAGTATAATGAAATTATTATAATAAGAGATTTATTACTTTTGCCTCAATCATAAAGAATGAATAGCATTAAAGATATACTGTGTCGGCAGACATTATCAATGAGATAGCGTATACATATTTTTATGTCTAGATATCACAAAATATTAATATATTTAATTCAAATCGATAATTAAAATATCATTTGCAAACACTTTACTGTGTCATTAAAAATTGACAATAAAAATCTATCATAAAAGAATACTATAGTAAAATATTATTTTTGTGTGTACATTATACATACACACATATTTTAATTTTTTGCTTTATATTTTTGAAATTTTATATGCGTTATTGCAATCAATGTCTATACACAAACGTAAAAAGTAAAAAATAGGACACAACCATATCAAATTCCGTCTTCTACATATTTTTTCAAAAGAAAAATAATTTCTTTCATTCAGAGTCATTCCGATTTGCTATTGCGTAATATTTTAACTCAAAGATGTAATATATTAAACTACTATAGTACGTTATAGTTTCCACCCGATGATGCTCTCGAGACTCGTTATGGAGATGATAACGTAGACAGCCATTTGTTACATAAGAACTTATGAATATAACAACCAAGAATGTGGCAAGACAAACACCCACTCTGATAATAAACGTAATTTATATATGCAAAATATTTCAGGCATCTCTATATTGCAATTACAAATACTTCAAGCCAATAATAGATTTCTTCAATATCAATAACTTCTCAAGCATAACTAATTAAAACTTAAACTAGTTTAATAGATTAAATTTCAGCTATATGAATGTGTAACGAACTTTTAGTTTTCGCTAAATTGCACCTAAGCTCCACTTTAGCAATTATTAAATTGGAAACTTAGTTTCCAAGATATTTTATATTAAAAATTAAACTACATCGACATACCTTTGATTACAATGTAACCAATCTTTCACTTATTTTTTTATATTTTAATTAATTTTATTTTTACTGTATTAAAAACTCAAAGAAATTTAACTTATTGTGATTATCCATGTTAATTTTGTTGATTGAAAATATTGTATTTATATTTTAAACAATAACTTATAAAATATAGCATTATATGGAACATTGACACTATTGTGGCGATATCTCGCTGGAAATATTCCGTGTAAATAGGCCATTAGAATGCATCAAGGGAAAAATTTTTACGGGCTGAACGCGTTACAGCCGTTGGCGTGGCGTTGCCATAAATTTCAAAAAGTGATAAAAAAAAGCCTTAGCCGCTGCAGTCACGATAAAATGCGATCTTAATTCGAATCAATATATACGGCAGTGTTTTTATCCGTATTGAATAAAAATTTAATATTATAGCGATAGGATTTGATACATTGTCTATGTAGCGCACAGCCACAAAAAAACGCATCGTTTATCAATAATTATATACGTTATTACAAACACGTCACTTAATTTTCGGGATACTCGTCGAAAATTTCATAAAGCGACGATCCACTTGAAAAATTCGCTCGGCAAACAAAACGGCGTTAAGTGTGTCGGCAAATCCCGACTATATTTTGAGGCCATAGTGATGATCGATCACTACGATGCCGTCACACCGCAGGTGCAAAATTGTTTTCACGAAGGAATCGGAGAATAATGCCGTCGCTGCGGCACTGCGAACTGGCGTTAAGCCGATTCTAACCGCATTGTCGTTTTTTTTTTCATCATACATTTTGTCGATCAACCGCAGTAGAGCTAGTTTGATCTTCTTTCCAATTTTGTCGTTCACCAATAGTAACAATCAATAGATAAAAAAAGAAGAGTTCTCGTTATCGTGGATGCGTTTATCGGATATCAGGATACGATATCATCAGAATAGCACGAGTTGGATTTTACCAATTTTCAAAGAAACTTTGTTCGATAGTTGGTAAAAGTTTTGCTTTGTATTTCCTCGCTCTCTCTTCTCGCTTCCACATCTCGTTTCCTTCATTTACATAAAAATACAAAAATTCGATGCAACGAAATGCATGACAAATTCGAAGATATGTACACATGGTCGTTAAAAATTGACATTTATTTGATCGCATTAAATTCAATATATGAAATCGTGCGTCTGATTTGCTATCGTTTCCAGTCAAATTCTTGATAAATATCGCGATACGTTCGAGAAGACAGTTGAAAACTAAAACGCAATATATGTATATCGAATTTCAATATACATTCAATGCGACATTTTATATTAGCGCGTTTTATTCGTAAACTGCAGGATTTCGCACAGTGGACCGAAGCGTAGAAATGCCAAAAGATTGAAACGGTAATCTCTAAATTTCAGGCAGTCACATACAATCTCGTTACTTTAAAATCGATCATACTCTATAGTGTGCTGTGTGAGCAAACAAATATAAGTCAAAATTCAGTAATTCGAGAAATAAGCTATGTACATACTAATGTGCCCATCAAAAACATGGTCTTTTTGTAATTATATTGCATAGGATAATTCTAATATAATGGTAATTTAACAGAAATGAGTTATACTATTTAAATTATTAAATAAAGTTCATATAAATATCTATAATTATGACTTTTATTCATTTTCACAAAATTCTGATTTATACTCGTTTGCTCATACACACCATAAAAATAATACATAACTGTAATAGAGAACGACGATGAGAAAAACTTACGCACGTCCCAAATATCAATACGACATAGATTTTAACATGTAAACTCGGTAATACTTGTATTGATTGAAATGCGAAAATGACAAAAACAGATAAAATTGCGAATTAACAGAAAATATCTATCAATACAGCGATGTAGTTGCATTTTGCAGCGATGAGTATCTTTTAAAATTATAATTAGTTCGAAGAACGGTAATTTATCATCTTTTGATAAACAAAAAAATATGTAATAATGTATATTTAATGCAAATCAAAAAATATATATATCTAATTATCACATCTTTTCTCGCAAATTTGATCATCTCATTTTATCCTCCAGAAAATGCTTTAAAATATGTTCTATCACGATGAGTGACATTTTTGTATTCTATTTTGCTAATATTGAATTGTTCAGTTATCGTAATATCATTGTCATAAGAGATACGAGGATGAAAAAGCGCTTTAGTTAGTGTATGTGACACGGAAGGAAGGAATAATCGCGTTAATCCGAAAACTATAGCAGAATTATAGGGACTGATAACAGAGTTTTACGACGGATGGTGTTAAATTTACGCAAATGGAATTATTCGCGCGTGTCGACCCGGTTTGACATTGTTCCTCATTTCTGAAGTAACTTCTGTATAACATTTTCTGTAGACCTTCCAATCAGGTTGAGTGTTGTTCCGTGAAGTAAATCGCCAAAGCGACAATTTGGTCCCACTATTCGATTAAGGTCGGACGCTCGTTAACGAAATGACGAGTTAAATTTCACGAAAATCACATGTTATAAGTGGATCGATCACAAACTTCTTTTACGGGTGACGTCTTTCGATTTAGTCTACGTAAAAGCCTGAGGGCTTCAAACTTGAAGCAATGTTCTTACTGTCATCTCATCTTAACACTTTCCATGAAGTGATTTTTCTGGCCTTAGCCAAGAGAAATTCTTACAAAAAACATCAAAAGAAAAGACAGTTGAATCATTTGACGACAATGAGATTCAACAAAAAAATGGCAGATTTAACTGTCATCACAAACAGTATTTTATTGAACGTCACACATTAAGTATTTCAATTGCGCTAGATTTAACATGAAAATTATCCAGGAAATTAGTTTTTAATTAACTATTTATCGCTTTTGCGTAGCGTGCCGCGTACAAATTACAGATGCAAAAAGACTTGTGCGAATAACATTGAATTCCTTGCAGTTAAAGATCCGACAGCTGCTTGATGGACGACCTCTTCTAACGGATTCTCCTAGATTATCTTAGTGACGTAATCAATCGCAAATACCAAATTGCAAATTCCCATTAGCAATCATTTATTTAGGTGTATAGCCTCGATATTTGCTTCTACTATTAAAGTAATTGAAAATCAGTGAAATAAAAAGAAATTTATTTCCGTAAGTAAATAATATCTCTGTGTGCAAGATCTTTTTTAAAGTATCTCTGATATGTTCACTGAAACAAATCTTCTTTTAATTTATCTTCTAATCGTAAATACCCCCTTTGAGTTGTAAATGCATTTTCATATAATGAAAGCAATTCTTAACAAACCAAAGCTTGACGCGTTATATAACATTGCTAATAACAAGTGATTAAATAATTACTATTAGATCTCAGATTATATCCATAATTTTTATTCAGAGCACAAATATTCAGAGCTCTGTAAATAATCCGTACGTAATACGATTGCCGTGAAAAAGCTGGCATGCTTACGAGCGTTTCTACACTCACATTAATGCGCTGTCTCGATAACAAGGCACCTGCTGCGAAAAATACCTAACGAAAAGATGTTGCGTTTAGTGGTCGAAGAAGTCTTAAGAGCTCGCCAGTGTCGCTTAAGAGCATGTCCAACAACTACAGGATGTCTCACAGTTACTAGATATTTCACAACAGATTCTTTGGATGATTTCAAATAGATCTTTCCACGAGAATATTGAATATCTACAATCTTCGATTAATTAACAATTAAAAATAAAGAAGCATTGCCGAATTAAGTTTTAGAGGAGAAAAAATATATACGAGGACATCACATTAATTAATTCGAAAGTAAACTTTATTTTAATAACACTTTAATTTGAATTTTAATTAAAAAAATGTAATAAATAATGACCAATCTTGTGTGAAATTTCTACTAAGGAAAAATCATCTGCAGATAAACATAAAAACCGCGAAAGCTTATCCAATAATTCTGAAGCACTCTGTATACCGTGCAATATCGTGCCGTATACTGGCGTTTAACGGCGAAGGAGTTTTGTGTGATATGGAGAGTAAAAATAGCTCAGGAAATGAGTTTCTAATCGGGACCTTATATCGTGCGCTTACTTTGCGTGCCGCCTTTACGATCGTCTAATTTAAAAAACGGGTGGAAAGTCAAAATTAAACAGGGGGATTCTTTGCCAGTTACAACCCTGCGCCGAATCGAATCGACGTATCTTACGGCACCTTAATCTCCGTGACGTTAACGATTATGATGAGTGTAACGAGGTAGATCGACAGAAAATCCGATTCGCCTTGATTTCAATTTACACCCTACGACCCTCTCTTGCCACTGCTCCGGTCCTATTCGGCCTTCTCTATCCCACCTCTCCTCCCTCATTTTCTACGCTTTATATGCGCCAGCAAGAACGCCTTTCCCCGACGATGGGGTATTTCCCTGGTTCGATATCGCTTATAATGCCGGCGGCTATTATGAATATTATTCTATTAACGTGGCCTTATCTTGAAAGAGAAAACGGAAATTAATTAAAATCGCTTCAGCTCCACCTCGGAGCTAATGTCTATCGCACACATTGCAATATATAATATTCTCGTGTTATCTTTAACATTGATAATTATAATGCTTTTATATCAATATATAATGAATTTTTGCTAATATATAATGCATAATGAGAAACTTTGTCACCAAGATTGTTTTAAAAATGTTTTAAAATATACATATATAACATGTACAATAGATATGTACAATATATTTTGAAGAGTCCTAATATCATCCTTTTTTCTCCTCTTTAAACGTGATTTAATGAACGTTGAGTGAGAACTATGACGTTCAATAATAAACGCTGATTGTGTCAAGAACATTTAATGTAAAAATGGAATGTATAGAAATACATTGTTGCAATAATAAAGTAATGACAGAATGGATGCAATGTTGCAAAATATTTTAGAAAGCATATAAAAGGCATATACATATATGTGTGTGTCTCTATATATATATATATGATATAGCGCGTTCTTTTCAGATGTTCTGCAATCTCTATTATAAATTTTCTTGTGAAACGTCGCGCGTTAGACGTGTACTTTAAAAAGGACGAAACAGACTAAAAGGACCTCTGTAATTGTACTTTTTACAATCAATTTTTCCAAAAGATGAAACATGCTGTATATATTCTTTAACATTATTGTATATATTATTATGCATCAAGGAACATCACAATAAATCCGACAATCGCGCAATGTAATAAGTTTATCGATCACTTTTGTAAAACAAAATCGACATCGACTTAAACTTAATGAAACTTCTACGATATCATAATTTTTATTACGACACTGCGTTAAAGTTTATCAGATAATATAGGCTGCACAAGGAAGTCGCACTAGAGAAGTAAGCGCTAGAAATAAATATCTAGATATAAATCATATCTGCATTTTTAAGTCATTATCTATACACACAATGGCAGATACTTAAGGATTCTAAAATTTTAGAACGTTAAAAGTCAAGGTTTCAAATAAAAAACAGATAGATATGTAAAAATAGCAGAATATTGATTACGTATAAAATGTTCAAAATCGTGAATCTGAAATTCTACGAAGAAGCGTAATAAAATCTGTATATTACACGGAGAAAATTTTATATTAAAAATTACTATGTATGGCAGTAGCCGTGGACCATTGCTGGAATTATAAAAATTTTTACTATGTTATTATATTAATAATTATTAAACTTTTTTGTGAAAACATAGTAAAAATTTTTATAATTCCAGCATGGTCCACGGCTACTGCCATACATAGTAATTTTTAATATAAAATTTTCTCCGTGTACAAAAAATCGAAATCTGCTACTAATCGAAATTACAGTATTTCTTTTCTTGCAAGAGAATAATTTTAATTCTATATAATATAGAGATATCTTGGCAAATCTTAAACGTTGAAAACTCATGCAAAAGCAGTTATTGCTCTTATCTATCGACACGAATACTTTTCTCATATCGCACGAATGCCGCACACAGTACTCATGGTTTATAACCTCGTAACCGTGGAAGCCACGATCATTTTGAGGAGTTTATCTAGCAGTCTAACGTCGTGCCAGTATTTTTACGTCACGCTTTTTTTTATTGCTTCTTTCGTTCGCGTGAAAATATTTCTCGGATTGCACTCTGTGCTTGATCGGAATATTCTTTTCTTATCATCACTGCTACCATAATCCATTATTATTACGTAGAGTACACGAATAATAAAACTGTATGATAAATACATTGCATATTAAATGACATATGCCATGACAAATGGCATATTAATCACACCAAGTTAACTTTTCGTTAACGAAATGCATTTAATTTTACAATATTTTACAATACTTTTTATTATTATATTTATTTTATGTTCCTTTATTTTTAGAAGCCCTAATTTTACGCCGCGTGTTGTTCGCTCGTTTCGCAAAGCGCCGTGTAATTACCCGTGGAGCGATGTAACATAATTAATTACTTGATAAATCATGATTTTAGTAGTAGATTTACGAATACAACACAAGAAAAATTAGAGTTATAAAGCATCAGCATGCCCTACTCATGGTAAATCCAAGATTTATAACTCCCGTCATTATCTTGTCCTTAGTTCGCTAGAAAGTTGAAATTACATCTCAGATCTGGCAAATCCTTCTTCTTTCCTGCTGGAAACTGACGAGATTCAGTACAAAGTTATTTATCTGTAAACGTCAAGGACCTATACATGCCATTTATTCCATAACTTTTAGAATAACCAAAATTTCCGTCAACAAGTAAATCTGAATTTAATGTTTTTCCGCTTTCATCGATTATTTAAAAATATTATAATAATTAAAAATTAATGTAAAACAACGAAAAAATGTTACATAAATGAAAAATAGTTATCTTGACTTATTAAGAGACATATTCCATCGTATTCCATCTTCCACTGATATTACTTAAACCAAGGTTGAGCGCCAACACGATTACTTTTAATTAAATGAACAGAAACAACGGAGAATCGCGACAAAACGGCTTTTAATGCACTTGCTAACGCGCGAGCGATCCTGCACTCCAACTTGAGAGCTGTCGCAATTTCGCGAATTTCGCAATTTTGCCTACTCTTAACACGTCTTGCAATAAAAGTACGCGGCATGCTTTCGGATACAGTCCCGCAGTTAGCTGCCTTATTGCAATTTTGGGATACCAGGACGACACATTCACCACAGCAAAGAAGCACTTCCACGCGCTTTCCTCGCATCCGGTGCTTAACGTTGTGGATCCGGGATTACGGTTGTTTTACGAATCCTCCACCAAGCTCTCCAACCGTACTGGCGGACCGAATAGAACGCTCCGACCCCGACCGTTCTGCGTTTATGCGCGTTGTTCAAGAACTCCTTAACGCACCCTACTGCGCCCGCTGGAGCACTTATTATTTCGGCCTTCGTAGAGAAGTGCTGAGAGAAAGTATAGTTATCAGGCTTCCTATAACTTGAAGTTTATTTATATATTTTAGAGAGAAAAGAGAGAGAGAGAGAGAGAGAGAGAGAGAGAGGCGCATGGACCAAAATTATTTTCTTTAACGAAAATGTCATCAAAATATGATTCATATTTACCATCAATATACAATAATTATAAAAAGAAATATTTTATCGGCCTTAAATCATAAATAATAAGTATAATAAAAATAAATAATACCGATACGCAACATGATTATTGTATGATATTTGTATAATAATACACATGAAAATAAATATAACAATAATAAATGTAAAAATAAAATATAAATAGAATATAAAGTAAAATATGTCGGATTTGTTACATACAATGCAATTTATCGATACTGCACAAAACTCTCTTAATATTTAGATCACTTTTTGAAATAATCTATTTAGATCTCTTTTTGAAATAATTTAGTTTTTAAAAAGGCAGCTTCCAATTGCGAATAGAGAGGCAGAATAAAAGCTAAAGAAGCTAAAGAACGTGACACTGTTGCAAATTTTTCACCGGCCTAATTCACAAATTGCACAAACATAGACGTTATTTGCGATCCGCAAGATATCGTATTGGCAAAACAAAGGAAATCAAATCGAGTTTAAATCGTCAGCTCCGAACGACAGCTACATCGGTTTTTTATTGTCAAAAAGGGATGAATGTAAAATCTCAATATAAAGTTCACGGTGCTTTTCAGTACAATAACGCGATTTGAAAGAAGCCAATATATATTGCGTTTGAATATTATATTTCTATCGATTGATTAACAGGAAAATTTCATCTGGCCAAAATGTGGCTGAAAATCTAAAACAGAAAAATTTTGTCGAAATCGATAAATATTTATATACATATAACATAAATGCGATTAAATATTCTTTTCAATTTTTCAATATTCTTTGCCATTTTCTATAGGTCAAGTGAAATTAAGGATATATTACTAAAAAATGCTTCTCGTATATTCAATCAAGGGACATCGGAATATTCCGCGATATATGAATGAATAAAGTATGAGTAAGAAGGCTTCGCGCGTAGCTGAAATTTCGTATTTATTATTCTCTTGACGCACTTTGCATATCGGGGCGCTGCATAAAACGATGTCTGGGATCCACGCTAGTTCCCTCATCTAGTCATCAATTTCTTGAAAAGGATGATGGATAGGACATAGTTTTTCTGATATTGGCTGATATTGCCAAGAATTATGGATTACGCTTATACATACGCGTGCGCGACTAGCTTCTTTATGACTATGTAAAACATACATCAAAATAAATAGCTGCGTGTCAACTTTCTTCGTAAACCTTTGTTTTATATTTGATGCATATTTTCCGAATTTCTTTCCATTGCATCGGATTATAAATCGCTTCTCTTAATTCGCGGCAAATTCATTTACTCCGACTCGACATAAATAATATTACGAGAGCCTGTCATAGTTAATATTTCTTCTTTTTTTGGTCTATCACTGCCTCTCGTAATTACACATAGTGGCTTTGTTAAAATAATTCAAAAATATATGTTTCACGATAATCATAATCGGCTGCCCTTCTGCAGCAGGCAGTATAAATCTAGTATTTTCTTAATTTTTCTTACTCAAATGTTTCGAAATAATCACTCATAGCTGTCACCATCCTTCTTCTACAACGCGGGTCTACCTCTCAAAGAATTTCGTGTTCGGAATTTTAGTTACACAAAAGGATACGTATACAACATGTGATCGATAAATATTATTTTACTTGCGTACGACAAAATCGATATAATTTTATCTTCACATATCTTTTTCTTACGATGTAAAGAGTAAAGCTTATATCTTTCTTTTAATAATGTGCCGAAGAAAGATTTTACATCTTTCTTCGGCACGTTATTAAATATTCGCACTGAGACTACTATTTTATTTAATTGTTGAAAAGAAAAGGAAAGAGAATAAAACCGAAGAGAGAGAGAGAGAGAGAGAGAGAGAGAGAGAGAGAGAGAGAGAGAGTGTGAAGGGAAGAAGAGAAAGAAGAAGGAGAAAAAAATTATTTTGTATTGCAAAATAAAATCCTGATTATCCTGAAAAATTCCTATCTTCAGCAAAAAATTGTTTGTGAAAAAGCCGCATTATTTCTCAACTTTTTGTTTGCTCGAATAATACTGTCACCGATGTAAAGTTATCGTGTAAATAAAAGAAAATTTCCGTTAAGTCGGCATTCGCTTCGAATCTTTGACTAGCAATTACTTCCATCGCCGTACTTCATAACCAAGTTAATAGAGTTTGTAAGATTATTTAATAGCGGAACATCGGTGGCTCGATGTACGTCGCGACGGGATAGTAAATCTACTAGCAAAGTACTAAAGTTTCCAGTCGTATGTTACGCGAAACATCCACGCCCCCATTTCTTTGTTAGACTCGAGGGAAACTTTCTAGCGAAGAATGAGAATATTTCATAACACTGCTCGTCTCGACTCGACACAATCGTAATTCCCCGGCTTAATCTTAATTTCTGACGCATCTGTTCGTGCGTGACATGCCATTTCATTCATTTGAAAATTTACATATGCCTTGCCATCGTATTCACGGAGACTCGAATTCCACTGAAATTTATGATATCCTCGTAATGTACGATGGACATAACAGTTACAGTTAAAAGCTTTGGAATTCTATTCAAGTTTCTCTTATATGCATACTCATCCTATACTCATATAGCTACAAGATGCAGCATGTATACATATTTGCGATGCCAATTTATATCTTTATTTTACTTGTAAACTATAACAATATGCGAGATAATTAAATGTTAAAATGGTATTGCAGATTTGTAATGATAACAAATATATATCCATGTAACAATAAAATAAGATGTAAAGCTATAAACATATATTATAGTAATAAAGATTTAATACCATTTCCAATATCAAATTAATTTTATTTCAATTTAATTTGAAATTTATTTATTAAAATATTTAATACTTAAAAACTTTAATAAAGATAAATGATAACGAATAAAATATAAAACTTGTAAAAATAAATCAACTTTGAATTAAAAATGTAACCAAGAAAATAAACAAAAGAAGAAAAAATTAAAGCTGCTTGTTCTGACATGTGCAGCTAGACCACTGGCGCTCGATCGGATTAAAACAAATCCAAAACGAATGGTTGATAGAAGGTAACAGGGGAGAAATACCTTTGAGGCGGAATTATAAAAATATAGCGGAAATTTTAGTTCAAAAGGCAGATATAATAATGTTCGTGTAATATAGTATGTTATCTTGTCGGAAGATCGATAAGATTAACTTAAAATCAACGTTTTAAAAAAAACCTGTTCTGTCTTTGAAACGTATCGCGGGTTTTATAAAGTCTGTATCTATGCACCGAAATCTAACCGTTGCGTTATACAAATGAAATTGCGCCAAGTCGCGAAGATTTATGCATTCCCTCTGTGTGGCCCGTTCAAGAAATATGCATTTAACGTAAGTACTTGCAACTCCATTCTCTCAGACGTGAGTTATGCTTTTAAGCGTACAAGTAGTAACGTTTATCATAATACCATGCGCGCGAGAAACGCATTCAAATGCATCCGTTCTCGCAACGAGTTAACATTGTTTTATAAGTTAAACGAGTCTTAGTGATCAGTATATCCCTTAATCTCTTATACGTATATTCCTTATTTCTTAAAATATATGATGCATATGCGGAAACAATTGTTATAAATGATAAATATTATTATAATATGAATATTTTGCGATATATACACAGTACTTATGTGAATAAAGTTATAAATACAGATTAATCTAAAAATCGGATATATACTTTATATAAAATAAATGTTTTACCTGCTACAGAATCATTTGTTTCTTTTTTGAACAGATCGATAACTTTCACTTCATGCAAAATGCGAACTTATGGTTACTGTATTGTTTTTCGATTATATCATCTCTATCTAAAAATATTTTATTTCTAAAATATTTATATACGTGATAAAAAATCGCAAATAAAGTAAACATAAGCGATTATATAGTTTTCAAGAAATCTAAAATTCTCTCTAAATAAAATAGCTAACAAACGCGAGAAAAGTTGATGAACATTACAGTTGTCGAAATGAAGAGGAGAAAAAGCTACTTCTATTCGTTGATTAGGACGTTTTGCTGTTCTACGATTGTTTCAGGACCACGAACAATTCTGTGATTGCGAGTTTAATCGGAAGTTTTCCGTGATCACTTTCGTACATTTCCGGCGCGGTGCGGCGCGGTGCGATGTAGTAGCTTGTTTAAAAAGACCATAGCGAAAATGCCTTTGTTACTACTGCAAACGCCGCTAATCTGTTGCGCGAGCAATTCCATTAGCACGTCATTAGCGCACTACTGTGACACAAGGGTAAAGGTGCGTAGTAAACGGGCTTAAAAACGTTTCCGTGTGAGCACGAGCCAAATTAATGTCGTTAACATCATTAGGCTAATAACGTATCATCACGGCTGTATTTCGAGTATTTGATTCCGTGTAATTATCCCTTGATCTATGCCTACACCACTCCCCATTAAATAACATCGCACACTCATAAACGCGATGAGGAACAGTGCATCGCCGTACAGCTTCGTCGCGAACACGATATAGTCGTGCACGTGTTAATCGAAGTAAAACGGGTCTCTCACCTGACCGTTGTTTTTGGTCAGAAAATTTTTACGATACGGAATACTGGATGTTTAAGCCGATTTCACTGTTATTAATCCTTCGTAATATATTGCGATCCGGTTATTGGCTCTTAACGGTTATCGGGTTTATCAATTAAAACGACTAAGCCATTCATAACAGGATTACATCAGCGACATCAAAGTACGAAATTTTACAAAAAGTAACTCTAATGGGTGCGCATTTTTATCGAAATATAAAATCATTACGTGCAGCAATTCTTTATTTCGGCAAAATATGCTGTGATAAAAAATTAAGCGAGCCAATGTAATCGTTCATATCTAACTTTCCGTGTATGTCTAGATAAAATAAATAAGACGCATAAATACAAAAATACATTACATGCTTTCGTTTAAAATGTCTATATTTATTATGTAGAATTAATGCGTAACTACTAAAAGCATATTTATACATGATTGAAAATTCCATTAATCAGCTCATTTAATTTGCATTTGCAAAAGGAGGAGATATACATATTAGCTAAATATTCATACCAATCATATAAATAATACATTATGTATTAAAACAAATTGAGTGTAGTAAACAAATGTGTAGCACACAATAAGGAATTCCCTCGAAAATATTTCCACGATTATATAAATCAAAGAAATAATAAACATGAAAAATAAACGTATAACATCAATTTGCTATAGTAATTAGTACATGGAAAATGCTTGCGTGTAAAAAGAGATTTATACATTCATATAACATTTTATTTATATGTATGTATGTGTGTGTGTGTGTGTGTGTGTGTGTG
>NJRP01000246.1:173894-238493 GCA_003063835.1 Aphaenogaster floridana
TAATCTCTTTAAAAAATTATATTTTATTTTTTATTTTCATATTAATATTTTTATGCTAAAAAATTGCGAAAAATTTGCACAAAATTGCGAAATATGATTTAAGAATTTACATTATTAGACTTGATACGTGTCCATGTCCGTTCATCATTTCTTTGGTTAGCTCAACGCACAATAAGTTTTCCTCCTAAATACGCAGTGATATATGCAATTCGTACAAATTTCGTTTTGCATAATTTTATTTCAATTTGGAAATGCTTCTCATTAACATAAAAAAAACAAGTTATATTTGAATAATGTGCGCGAATCAAATATCGTGGATTATTTTACCGCATGATCCGAAAATCAGAAAACCCACAATGTGAACGCATCCCGGTCGTTATTGCGTATTCCATCCCGCGCCGAATCTAATTGCAAATCGCTTGCGTGTAATGGCTCGGAAGCCAAAGCCGTAGCGGTCTATCGATTACCATGGGTTTACAGTCACCATTAGAGTCGATTACAGCAGGTCCGTCCCTAGTTTCACTAATGCCAGTATAACGTCATCAGAGGGAATAAATCAAAACTCTTTAAGAGCTAATTGTCCTGAATATGAGAAAAAGTTGTCTAAATAAAGTTAGAGTAGTTCCTAACTTTTATATTTCTAATATGTTTAAATATTTAAAATCTAACATTCCGCATTATAATTCCCACATATTATTTTTCACATGGCTTGTATGCAAACTCGATTTTACAGTATAAAATATAATTGTATAGTAACTGTTACACAGTGCTCACGTAGATTTTGAATAAAATTTTATCGATTTAAGCAGTAGAAGCTCATTTATTTAGCTAAACATATTACTCTTTTCTCTCTCTCTCTCTCTCTCTCTCTCTCTCTCTCTCTCTCTCTCTCTCTACGTACGTTTTCTAATATAATAAATTTTTTTAAAACTATAATGTTATAAGTGAAATTTTAATTTACTTCTCTAATTTTAGTTTACTTCCAAAATATCGCACCGGCTTTATAATCAATACTAGACACATAACAGACGTGCGCTGCGCGCGCGCTATTCAGCTTTTTATTTTTTACTTTTTACTATTTACGATACACACAACTATCAAAATATATGATGACAGTCGCTCACGAAGTAAGTGCAACGAGAGAACCTATCGGCATCGCGGAAAAGAGTCAACAATAAACTTCAAGACTTTCGAGAAGACTTCGAGAGATGTATCGATTTAACATGCCTTTCTTTAGATTCGAGAAGACTTCGAGAGATGTGAGTATCGATTTAACATGCCTTTCTTTAGATAGGATAGGCGATAGAGAAAGTATAACATATATATAATAATATATATATAATATATATATAATAATATTTAAAGATCAACAATACCTGTATGCTTCTTTGACTGTGAAATGAGCCGAGATAAGCAAAATTTATATCTTTCAACTAAAATCGACAAAACTAATCTTAGGTATTATGCATAAAGAAAGTAAAATTATATAATAGTATTATTTATATCAGTTTGTCGCATCATTTTACGGGAATAGAAATCCTCCAAAATATTAAATAATATATAATAATAAGATTAGGACCGACGAAATTGTCAAATATAAATGTAAATAGGCCAAATGTCGGTCATCGCGGATCTTGGTGCGTAATAATAATTTTTGTGATTCCCTGTTCATGCGAACTGCGCGCCGCATATTCGTCGGTCTTGAAACACAATCCTTACATGAACCCGGAATTAATTCACATGTTAAATTGACGAGCAATTTAATAATTTTGATGCTAACAGGCATCTATAAGATCCCCCCCTTTCCCCGAAAAACTGTAAAGAAATTATTGCGAAAAATAACACCTCAACCAGGATTCGAACCTGGATCTCCCATCAATCCGTGCGGGCGTCCTACCAATTCGACCATCAAGGCATGTGGTGATATTCTTCGCAATAACAGATATATATGTTGGATAAACGTCAAGTTTCAGGCGATGTATTTTAAATAATAAGTTCGCATGAACAGGGAATCACAAAAATTATTATTACGCACCAAGATCCGCGGTGACCACCGACATTTGGCCTATTCACATTTATATTAAATAATATATATCTTATTTTATCTATATTTTATATTTATATTTCTAAAAATAAGATATTTTATCTATATCTTATTTTATCTATATTTTATATTTATATTTCTTTAAATAAAATTCACATTTGCTATAACACTTCCTGTAAAATATGCTCACGGTTAATCTATGTTTGTAAATCTATGATGAATAATATATATGTACATTTATAACACATGCAAATTTTCAATAACGAGTTAATAAACGTAATTCAAGCGCCATTATTATAATTAATGCAAGCGCACACTATTATTATTATTTATTATTATTTTATCATGGAAAAGCTTCTTTATATACATTTTATGTGATACTCTTCTCAACGTGTTGTTTCTTAATGAGTCATCATCTAATTAGTCGACAACCCGACATCGTTCGCGTCATTCTATGTGAATCTCATCTATATAGCTTGTTCTATACTCTATACATGAAACGTTTTGTTGGGCAGGGAATTTCGCGGTAGGCGTTGAACCGCAGTACCTTGGAGATTCTCGACACGCTCGTGTCGAAATGACGTGACTTTTGGTGAGTAAATTGTAGGTTTTCAGGGTTACTTGACCTGAAACAAGCTGCATTAGCGAACTAAGACTTCCTCATTCCTACCAGCAACCTTGTTCAAGCTGTGATCAGATAATGGCGCATCAGATAATGTTGATTAATTATATAAAATGAACATTTCCTTGAGACAAACAACAATTTATATTCGTAATTACAATAAATAATAACTGCATAAAAATAGGAAAAAAAGATATAATATAGCACTATACGATTAAAAATATATTCTTGAGATTTGCTGATCTTATTTACTTTTATATATTTTCGAAGATATATTTTTAAAAACACGCACTCGGAATAATTATTTTCATTAAAATTTTGTCACACATATAAATTCTAATATACCACAAACCAAAAAAAAATATAGATAAAAAAGATATATGTTTTAATATAAATTACCACAAACGCATACATACACACGAATAAATGTTATGTTTTCCGCTTGTAAAATAATTTTTAATTGTTATATTTAATTATTCAGTTATTTTTAACTGTTTTCATAAAAGTTTATACTTTACTATATCAAAATAAAATTAATTTATATATAATTTATATATTTCTATAATATATTATATAAAACCTAAAAATAAAAAAATATATAAATAATATAAAAATATATATAAAATCAAAAATAAATTATAAATTACTTCATGAAAGATGTAGGAAAGCCTCTTTTTGTCATGAGACCAATGTAAAACAATGATGTAGCATTACAACCATATTTCATCGCTTTCGTCATTTATATCACTGTAACGTTTCGATTTGTCGATCGTTCATTCATAAGAAAACATCATAGTATTTCTTCCACTTTTCTTATGGCTCATTTCGCGACAAGAACCCGACGGCGAGCTTGCATTAAACCACAAGAGTTTGACGGCAAAATGACACGCTGATTGCAGAGAAGGGATTTATCGACTAGAGGATAGGCTATGAATTTTAATAGCGTTCCTCTCAAAGTCCTCGAAAATCCTAATTTATTATTCATACGAACAAGTTTGTAGATCAGCAATAGGGTGAGCAACTTAAGTGGTAAATGGATAAAAAAAAAGGAGAAGATACACAACGCAAAAATATTGAGATACCAACAATTTTTAAAGTTATTTAAATAAATTTATTACTAAAAATATAATTAAAATTTTTAGTAAATTAAAATTTAAAATATTTTAACTACGAGTAGACTTAATTTTGATAATATCTATAATATTATTATTTTCATATTTTAACATTTACTTCTCCAACGACTCTTTTTTTGTCATATTTATAAAAATAAAATCCTGGTATACAGGGTAATTTTTTAGCGCAATATCTGTGTCTACATGTCATCACATTCCTACGTGTACCAAATTTGGCAAACTCCTTATTGCGACATAAATATCACTCGCAGTGTGTCGAATTCGTAGCAGTAGCGACGAGAAATCTTTTGGCAGCGAACGAAAATCGAAAAGGATGGGTGGTTTACCCTTACTCTTGATACGATCGATCGATTGTAGGTGGAATGCTTAGGAGTACACAGAAGACGTCGCGGCAAAAGAACGGGATGAGAGATACGAGAATGTACTCTCGGGATCCGCTTTGGACGAGACGTCGGTCAGTCTTTGTTCACCTGTCTATCCTTTCCAGATAAAACGTGCTGCGATTACAGTGCGAGAAGAAAAGACTAAGCTAACACGAGTTTGCTCGATTTCCCCGAGATCCCTCGATAATTAATTCTCTCTCTTGACACTATTTCATATTTTACTAAGTTTTTAGATAAACGCGTTATTTGTACGCTGAACGATTTATTTCTAACATTGATGTATTAACGTTTCCACGCAGAGATGGCATTTTTCCTAAAATACAATCTTTATGTCATATATTTAAATAATAGTAGTGCGCCAATTTAAGATGTCTATTATTTTACTGTTGCATAGATTGATTCGATACGTTCGGCAAACCACGATTTTTGTAAAAAGATATAAAATACATCAATGTTGTACAGCGAATCGTAATCTGACAGTAGCTTGAGTCTATAACAGAAATTTCGCTCAAAGCTGCAAAGCTTAAATAATATAGTGGCGCGTATACAAGAAAAACATTTTCCTTAATGTAGTCGGACTTTTGATCACACAAAGTGGAATAATCCCGATTTAATCCAAGACTTACTATGGCGCGCAGCTTCAGGGTCGGCTTTCGCTTCCCCTTTTAGCTTGGATTTCAATGAACCGAGAGAGAGATAGAGAGATAGAGAGAGAGAGAGAGAGAGAGAGAGAGAAAGTAGATCACCGCGCACAGGACCAACAGAATTTTAGCTAAAGCAAATGCACTGAAATCTAACCCCAGCGTATAAGCAACTTGCGACCTCCGCCGTGACTATCGCCTCTCTCCACGAATGCAACGAGGCTAATCCGAGGCAGTAACACGAACAATACCCGCTATCGTACGCCTCGCACGTAGAGAGTGAAGTTAATGCATCATTAATTAATTAAGAGCGATGTTAATTAATGACACTAATTATTATAATTATACCACACATTTTGTTCACACATTGCATAATCAATTAAGCGCACACATATTGTACGGGACAATAAGGCGTATTTTGAAACATGCGAAAATATCAGAAATGATAATCAGAAATTAGTATTTTCGCGCTTTTAAGATGCTCATTCTATCGTCAAAAAGTTATTTTATATTTTATTTCATTATTTTAGTATTGATACAAATTATTATATTATATTGGCAGATCTTATTTACAATTATTTTTTATTTCTCATTTGTAATGTTTACAATTGACATTAATATTCTTTTTATAAATATTTTTTCTTCATATTCAAATATTTTTATGAAATAGTTAAAAAAAATATTAGTGACATATATATACAAAGATAAATATTCAAATTCTCTTTTGCATTTTTATAAATGCTATGTTAAAATTTCTTCAGTTCTATAAAATATTAATTATTCAAAGCATATAAATACTATTAAAACATAAAACGTCAAAATTGAAGTGTTAACATTTCATTGAATATCACTTATTTGGAGTACAAAAACATATAAAATAGAGATGTGCGAATTATTCGAATTCGAATCGAATCTGATGATATTCGATTCGATTCGAATCCGAATCGACGTAGTTCGAATTCGAAAGATTCGACAATATCGAATCACTACGATTCGAATTCGAATCGGAGAAGTGCGTAAAAAGATTTGAAACCCGTTGAATTTTATCGTGCGTTCAGCGCCTTTGCGAGGCGGCCAGAAGGTAGGTTGTTACGAGACTTCGTTAATTTTTATTCACCTCTTCAGATGCTTCGAATGTCTACGTCACATTCCTGGCTTGCATACAGGATTCCTAAGTTTCGATTCGATTCGAATTCGAAATGTGGGTGATTCGATTCGATTCGACGATATTTTTGTCAATTCGATTCGATTCGGATTCGAGATTTTTTTGCAAATTCGATTCAATTCGATTCGAGTTAAAAAATCTTGATTCGCACATCTCTAATATAAAACATGAAAAAGAAAAGCAAGACAGAAAGAGAGAAATGTGAGGCAGAGAGAGAGAGAGAGAGAGAGAGAGAGAGAGAGAGAGAGAGAGAGAGAGAGAGAGAGAGAGAGAGAGAGAGAGAATAGTATATAATATATGTATAATGTATCAGTAATATGTGATCAATAATATATCAGATTGCAATATATAAAGATTCTTCATAACATTGACATTTAAAAGAAAATTTTAGAAATTTGTCTCTATCGTAATTTTGTGATTTTATATATCGTAATTTTCTATCGTAATTTTGATCGTAATTTTGATTGTTACATATTTAACTACTAATTCATAAAAAACTTTTTTATTCGCAATTTTTAAAATATTACATAAAGATTAAATTTGCCAACACGGATGATTGACGCAAATAGGAAAAATTAAAAACGTAATTTGAATAAACAATATAACAAAATTTATTGGACAGCGGCAAATGCAGAGATTGAATTGGATTGTCCATTTATTCATCGCAGGACAGAGAAATGTCATCGCTTACAAAAGAAATGTCAGCGCTACACCGCGAATTTCGACAAGTCACTCGGTTGAAATTGCAGCGGTCGTGTGGTCAAACACGATAAAGAGAAGAACGTTGCGATTCCAAAGTGGAAATAAACTCATTTACTTGTAGATGTTAATATTCTCTACAGTAGAGAGCCTCATAAAATAGGCTGTCACTGCTAACCAGCTAGTCTGATTCAAATTTCGTCGTAGATGATTGAAATACATGCTGAAAAAAAGAGGTCAATAAGAGTATAAATACCCATGAATGCTGTGCTCAATGTGCAATTTTTATAAATCGAAAACTCAATGCGACGTCATTTAACAATTTTTTAGTATTCAATGTTAAATATCTTTATAACTTATCTGTTCATTATATTAATTTTTTTAAAATTAATTGTTAGAACAAAGTTAGGTCATGTATTTTAAAGCGCATGCTGTTTTATTTTCGATTACGTAAACCGGGAAGTAATTCATTAACACTTTCATTAGAAACACGAATCTAGATTGTTCAAAGTATCTACTATCTATACATGAAAAAAACGCGGCTGATCAATTACCTTTGTGTACTTATAGATATACATGCGTTTACGATAGCCTGATTGCGTACCCAAATTAATTGCACGAATCTTAATTAACATTGGATTGAGTCACGTAGAGATTACATCTCGTGTACATCCCATGTACTTGTATTCAACTATTGTATTTATACCGAGGTTCCTGTATTAAACATTAGCCATAAACTGAACTACTTTTTGTTCGACTTCATTATCGAATTTACCGTCGAATACACGCTACAAACAATCAAACTTCCCAATATTATATTGGATAACTAATTTTGTTTCAACTAAAGTTAACGAAACTAAGAAAGCAAAATTAAAATCATATTACTATGAAAAATATTAGGAAAAAAATATACATGTATTAGGATCTGCATACGTTGGAAAATTAAAAAATTAAAATAACTTATCACAAACAAGATTAATCATTCTTATAATTTAGACTTAATTTTTGCAGCTATGCTTATTTTAACTAATCTCGCCCTGTATATTTGAAATGCTTTTAATTTTAGCGCAGCAAGTATTTATCCTAGAAAATATACTGTCACTGTCATATTACATCTCGCGTTGTGGCATAATTGCTATCAACTTATGCTCCGCGAGAAAAGAGAAGAAAAATACTGTTATTTTATATTCTCGACAAAATCTCCCTGCCACAAAAGCTATTGCGAAAAAGTTTGTTTACATTAAAACATTACATACATTTTACGTCAAAATTATAGAGATAAATGAGCCGTTGTGATTTTGCTGGCTTAAATGATGCAACATCGGGATTACGTTATTTGCGAAGCTGGGAAACGTCGCGTGGGACGATGCGATAACGACGGCATATAATCGAACATTCCTTTTAGTCCTTTTATTTTACGGTATGTCGCATCACCTCGGCAAATAAAATCGGTGTTACTGTTAGCATCACGCTTTTGCATAATCTACAAGCGCCATGTAAAAAATCTCGCTTGCCAGCGGCGATCAGCGGGACGTAAAAATGTTCTCGTGAAAATTGCGCGCGAGAATGTGAAAGGTAGGCCCGTTGTGCGCGTCGAGCGCTGTCACAGGTGTTATTCGCTCTTACTCGTCGTTAATTAATTCACTCATCAACGCGAGCGTGGCATTTTAACCAAATAATTATTCTTTATTACGGTATAAAAGATCTGATGGAGTAAAACTGCGAGATAAATCTTGCGTCCCGGAACGGTATGGTAATTAGAGATGTCGTTACATATGTGACATCAAAACAAATTTTTCCGATGGCGTTTGCTCCTTTTTAGAAGGATTCATATAATACGAGGACGATAGCTTAATGGCAGCTCATTCGCATGACCATTTCGTTATAATAAGTATTCTGCATCCCAAAATTATTTGAAAAATATATATTTATCTCCATGATTGAAAAATATGAATAATCATTAACAAAACAAAACACATACCATGTTAATCAGTTACATGTGTAGCAAAACAAAGTTGTTAAAATTAACGAGCAGTCGAGGTCTTAATTCAATATATAAAATTTGTCTCCAACATAAAATTACAATATAATTACAAGAAAATTCGTCTCCAGTATAAAACTATCATTAATTTTCAAAAATCAATCTTTTATCATTGTCCATGAATACGATTTGAGAAAATTTTCTTTTAATAGATTTTGTTAATTTCTAGCACTGTATGCATTATAAATCGTGCATCGAGAATATATAAAGAATTGCAATATTTTTTTGCAATGTACAGTATTACGAATCCAACAAATTTTTATTTTTCATTTATAAATTTCGTACCGATTTTAATTATTCAATCACTTTACAATATAAGTGTGTATTATCACTTTTTCATTGCTAAGAAAAAGCTTGATTTCAAATTAATTAAAAGATTCGTAAATAAAAGATGGCTCGGTGAAATACGTCCAATACGTTCTGTACGAATGATATGAAACGCTCTATAGACTGCATCAACTTTTCCACTTGGAGAAACTTCTTAAATCCGCATGGAAAAAAACTTAATCTCCGGTTCAAGCTTATGTTAGCTCTGTGGAGCATTTCATATATGCACGCAATCGTAGTTGTGATAGCGACGATCTGGTGCCCTAACGGCGATCGTATAAACCTCAGAGTGCATTCGTTTGGCGCTTTACGGCTTACATTGAGTGCCGTTGTGAGCTAAAAACTGTTTCCGTCGGCGAAAACTGAAAGCGTCGGCCGGAATTTTCCGACCGGATATAAACCGTGCGAAATTTCCTAGCAACCGCGCACTTCGATCGGTATAACCAAATAACAAAGAACGAGTAGTGCAATAGCGCGAGAAAAGCTCTCGTTGCCGGCTGGCCGCTCGTTAACCCTTTGAGGCCCGGATGTTTCATTTCGAGGAGGAGCGCTATTCGAAGTTGCGGCGTATACGAGGTGATGGTGTTATACAAATAAAGTTCGTAAATAGCCAGAGAGAGAGAGAGAGAGAGAGAGAGAGAGAGAGGGAGGGAGAGAGAGAATTCATTGGTCTGTAGTGAGAATCTGCGCAATACACTTATTAGTTCGTTTTTAAATATTGACATAGCATAAATTAGCACATATAAAACAATAATATGAAGATTTCCTTTATTATCATTTTACATATAACATATAAAATGATAATAAAGGAAATCTTAATATATCATATAGATCTATAGGTCGACAGAAAATTTAATAAAGTGATGAAACCATTGATTATATGCCAATATATTCGAATTTATAAGTCCGACAGAAATTTACATGGACATTATACAAAGTCTATAGAGTTATTTCGACTCCCCTTGGTACATCAGGCGACTGAAACTGCGAATTAAGCTAAAAGAAACAACTGTGCGACAAAGGAGACACGTATCTCTCCTTTGTCGTCCTAAGAGTCGTTGTCCTAGAGGAGCGCTCTCGATAAAATAATAAGAAAATGACTCTAAACCTTTCTTTTTTCAATTTTCCTCAGTTCACGATCTACTCGTTCGATATCACTCTAGACTAGTATTAGTGAAACTTAGCAACCGACTATCCTTATATTTCGCGATGGAAACGTGCGCCGCATGCCCGATACCCATCGACGAACTCCTAAGAGGCAAGGGCGGACCAGGGGTGTCCAATGGTCTGTGGTGAAAAAAAGCAAGAAGATAGGTGGCGCCTTCCCTTCTCGTTTCCAGAAACGAAACTTTACGACTCTGGGGAGAAATTGTGGTGCACCTTCGAGTACTCACCCCAGTGCAGCATACAGATGCACTTTGTATTTTGTATCGACGATACACTTCCGAACTCTCTTCTCCTCTGTATTATTTTTCCGAGTAGCTTCGCGTCAAAGCGGGAACACAGAGGAGACGGCAACAAAAAATAGCGTCAAAAACCGAGAGATTAACGAAAGAATAAAATACATGAACAAATATAGTATGCACTGTATACTGCTTCTGTAAGTACGGGTTGCTTTATTCCTTTCCTGAGAATGTAGCAGTAGCAATTGAGACTATGTGATCCATCAACAGGTATCAATTACTATTCAAAGTGGGTATCAGTACGAAATCAGTACTAATCGATCTTCGTTTTATATGACATATCGTACAACCTTTTTTTTTGCAATATGATTGATAGATATTCCATTCATATTTAGTATATGAAACATGTCCACCTTTTCATACTGTTAACATTATGTATAAAATAAATGTGAATGAAATTATTGAGGTATATATTAAAAATTTACGATTTTAATTACAATAGCGGAAATACATTTTTCTATATATCAAATCCCAAGCAAGTTGATTGTCAAAGTTCTTACAGATAATGCATGTAAATATGAAAAATATGATAATAATAATATTTATTATATGTCTGTCACATTTCGAATATGTAATATTTCCTAATAACGACAATAGTCATTAGACATTGATAATGGACAAGTTTTGTCCATTGTATTAATATCTTTATTTATTTGAAAACAAATGCTGTTATATCGCGCGTTTTTCATCTCGCATCTACGTATTTCAATCGTTTCCCGCTTGGTCTTTATATCGAGTTTAAAAATAAAAATATAAAAATTGTAAAGATATGATGAAATCTGCGCGCGCGACCGAGAAAATACAAAACTACAATACAATTTTGTGAGTTACGTCGGGAATTCTCACAGCGCGGTTATATGAAACTAGACGAAAAGTTTCCCAAGAATGCTCGCATAGTTTTCGGTTAGCGTTGTCGCGTCCCAATTCGAACGTAAAAGCGCATAAATATTTCACTTTTGGCAAAGTCGGTACTTTTCACAACAAGGAAAATTACTCTTGACATCGCCATTACGAGAATCAGAAAAAGGATTCAACTTTTACCTTAGTAAGTAATGTTATGTATAAATGTGTTTATTCGATTCTGTATAATAATTTTGCTTCCAATTTGGTTCAATATTCGTCTAGACTAGCTTCCTTTACTCGCTTTTTGTCATCGCACACTTTTTCAGTCGTTTAATTTATTATCGCAAAAGTGTAAAAAGAACAATATGTATTGGATTATGATTTTAAATAGAATTTTAAATCAAAATAATGTTGGCTTTACGCGGTTAAAATAGCGAATGGTGGAGAGTTATGTGCGTCGGAGTAAAAAAAATTCCAGCATTTCCGTACTTTGCAACTGTCTATTAAAGACATCAGATGCGAGAAACTTATATAAAGTCTTCGATATACGCGAATTCGCATGAATGAAATCGTCCTCGAGCCAGATTAGTCAACATTTCACTTTGAACGAATCAGCGCTCTAAGGAGAATAGAGGTGGGTTATGAATCCCTGATCCGGCTTATGTGCATTTGGTTTATGTATAAGAGTAAGACTGTCTGTAATTTCACATGATGCCCGTCCGCATGCGTACGTTTCAACGCAAAGATATAGTCTGCGGTTTCTATAGGTATATTCTCGCTAGGATGATACACTGATGTCGATTAAGCCTTACTACATGTGTGCCTCTGAAAGAGACAGTATTTCACATACACACTAAATAGTATCTAAATCATGTACATATATGCAGTACATGTATAATTCAAGCTTGATCGAATTGAGATTCAGAGAGAGAGAGAGAGAGAGAGAGAGAGAGAGATTTTTTCTTCTCACTAATTCTATAGAATCTATATTCTAGAAATTTCGTATTAATTAGACCCAGTTTCATATCTCCTGCTGGGTTGTTTCATATTAAAATTATCGTATTATTCACAGTTTCTATCTGCTTCAGTGACTGTCCTACCATTATATATTTCGATATTTTATTAGTTTATGTATATATATATATATATATATATGTGTGTGTGTATATATGTATATATATGTATCTATATATGTACAATATATATATAAATATTAAACCGATATATATATATATATATATGTCGATTTAGTATTTTTACATATTATATTAAAATTCTCGTGACATCAGAATGTAAAAATTAACATTTTTCTGATATATATATATATATATTAGGTGTACAAATAAGTTTCCGCCGTTTTTTATCAAAAATTGGGCATTTATTGTGAAAGAACGGAACCTTATGTTTTATTCGAAGTAAATGCAAGTTTTTCTTGCGTTTGGCACGAATCTTGATCCAATAATGCTTCCAATTCCGCGTCTTCGTACACTTTCGGCCTTCCGCTAAGTTTTTTGTCTTCGTGTCAGATTCACCTTTCTTAAATTTTTGAAACCACTCACGACAATTTTTCTCACTTAAGGCAGCCTCACCATATGATCGATGCGCCTCAGTTGCAGATTTCTTTAAATTGAAGAAGTAAATAAAAGTTCCCGCAAATGACGCTTATTCGGCTCAAAACTCGACACTTTCGCACACAAAAGAATGTATTATACTGATAAAAATTCACTAATATTTTAAGGTTATGCTGTTGACAGATGTCCAACCTTACGATAATGATGTTTTACATCTGACAATTAACCATAACTTACTGGTGGCGCCAACTTTTGTCAAACGGCGGAAACTTATTTGTACACCTAATATATATATATATATATAGAGTGGCGGACATTTCGGAATCAAACGCGCTTTCGGCAATCAAATTGAATCAAATTGACGAAACTATCATCTTTCACGATACAACTGATAGATGAGGAGTTGGAATATCACGAGTACGTCGATAGGCTGGAGTCTCGTCGCACTGTTCATCAGTACCAGGTCTGATTGCTGCTATAAGCTAGGATTAGAAGCTCTACCGCAGTTCCCATCGTCAATGGCAGTTTGCATATGCCGTGCGTAGAGAGATTCAGATCGAAATCCGGCCAAAAACTCGCCCAAAAATCCACCATTTAGTATCAAGTAAAATTCATCTTCACGGTTACTTCGTGAAAACTCTAGTAATATAAAATTATTTACAAAAAGTTTTAAAATGAAATTCTGATAATAATACAAAAATAGACCAATTGCAATTCATAATTGCTTATATATAGATACATTCTGGAATATTAATTTTCATTTTAATTAGAATTATGAGAGTGTTAAAATTTTAATTCAATTTTTAATTTTCGAATCTTAATATTACATTTAATTTAAGTTTAAACATGATTTTTGCTTTAATCTCTTAATCCAAATTTTAATTACAATTTCAAACTACAATTTTGACTTGAATATTATTGTAATATGGAATTTTCTGAAATGAATCGTAATGATAGATTAAGACGCACGGTAAATTGATTCGAGTGTCTCTAGCGTTGCAACGCGGTGCACCGGCTTCCTCGCTTCTCACCACGTTGGCTCGGTCGGTTGCCGTCTCTCGACCGCGCGCGCCTCACGGCTCGCCTTCCTTCCTTCCTTCCTTCCTTCCCGGATAGAACCGCTACTCTCCGCCGCGTAATTGGCTGGAATATCTAATGGATTCGGTTAACCCCTTCACGAAGGGCTGGCGGTTGCACGACGGCGCCGGGATTGAGCAGATAAAGTCCGAGTCTCGTTCGTTCGCCCCACGTGTGATACGGCGATCGCGATAACTCGGCGTGCACTATAGAGATTAGACTGAAGGAATTCAACGATAAATTTAGATTCCATGTTAATAGGGAAACAGTGGCAACACCGAAATTCTCAACACTTGTGACGAAGGATAGTAATACGAAATATATCACGATCATATCATTCAATAGAATATCGTTACTTTAGCCTCGAATAATCAACAATTTGATACCAAGCTTTTAGCTTGATGTCTTATTGTTAGTAGTACTAATTTCTTGCTAATTGTAGCAGCCAGGCCCGTAACCAGCCCGTTATGTTAGAGGGAGCAAATAAAATCCTAGATGGGGCAGTCTCAAAAACTCTTTTCCAATGCAACAAAAAATACATTGTTTTTTATTATTTAAATATTGATATAATATTTTATAAAAAATACCAGTAATATAAAATTACAATCAAGTAAATGTTAAAATAATTGTAATTTTCAAGTTGTCTCGTTATCGAAAGATTTCAAAGTGATTATCGATACATACCTTGTCTACAAAAAGGAACAAAACCGCTCTCTTTTAATATGTGATTATATGCATTGTCTTACTTTCCGAAGAATAAAAATTCTTGACTAAATAACACAACACAACCTGCGTGTTTCGGGCGAAAACGAATTCGTGCGCCGCTTGACCTGCCAAATTCGCAATTTTACGAATTTTAACATAAATCAAACGGCATCTTACTCAGAAAACATAATAGTTTCTAAAAATGAAAGAAAAAAATCGATTTTTTAACTACCTGGTCCCCTTAAATATGCAGAGCATTAGAAGACAAATAAGATAAAAATTTGCCAGGGAGAGCAAATAAAGTCGCTAGGGGGAGGGGGGCAATGCCCCCATTTGCCCCCCTCTGGTTACGGGCCTGGACTAGCAGCATTGGTAGCATAGTTATATACTCTCATAAAATACGTTGTAAAGAAAGCTATTCATTAACTAGTTTTTGGTTTCAAAACTTTGTATGGATCCTGAGAGAAATGGGTCCTACACACAATATGTTTTATATGTACTAGAGTTTATTGTATACGGTCTAGTAACAAATGTAAACTTCAAATGTGTATGCGGAGCCTATTTACAGTGCCATGAGTGACTGCTTTCGAGACGCCCCTTTTCAAAGCTCGCGACGTAGTTGAAGCAGAATACTGTATATACCTATCAAGTAGACTAAACCCGCTAGGATTGTGAATAGCTTGTACTATACATTGAAAACATCTCTCTATGTCTCTCTACTTGAATCGATAGCTTCAAAGCATTAAATTACTTATTGATTACTTATTCCTTATCGACGCACGCAATTTTTACAAATGTTAAGATATCTAAAGATTCATAACCGTCAATTTTTTATACAAATTTAATATAAATTAATATACATATACATATAATCGTTAAAATTAATTAAATTCTATATATTCATTACAGGATTTTACTCAGAAATTAATAGTGTAGATTCGAGCTTATTACATTTACAATATTGAAATTTATTTTACCACGCAAAATATACGGCTACAGTGATGTATCGTGAGGTATCCTTGTTTTATTGCACGCAAACGCGACCGCCGTGCCACAGTACTTGCCGTGGTGGTGTCATTCATCCTCTCCCCACTTATCCCTGCTCGTTTTTCTTACTCGTTACTACTCCCCGGGTCATAGCCGTGGAAATTGCATCGGTCCAAAACCTGGTCGTCGCGTATACGCCACAGGTCGGCGATAAAGCCTCTATCGGACGAATCGAAACGTATAATACAACACATTGTTGCGCGACTACGGAAAAGCACTGTGGATGCGCGAATTCAAATGGGGCTTACTGAATTTAGATTTAATCGAGGACCGTGAGTATAAAAGAAAGTCGTTTGCTGAGTAAGTGAAGAAGGACGGTTTTGTGTCGAAACTGCCCCACAGCAAAGGGAGCAAGAAATTTTATTACATCGATATAATCCAGGAATCTGGGATTCAAAAAAATTGCACTAGCGATTTTCATTCGTTTCGTCATTTGTATTGTGATATGTCCAATATCCCTGGCGAAAATTGTTAGTGAGAGATTGTGTTTATATTTGTTTATGAAGAGTTTTATCAATGGTTATACTATTTATGAAGAGTTTTATAGATGGTTACACTATTTAGAAACGCGCGTTGCAAATAATGCTGACAATAACATTTTATAAATATTTACAAAAATATAATGGAAACGTTTGTGAGACTATGTCATTAAACGCCACTAAAACATTTCCTAAGAAACATAGCCATGAACATCTTATAAACAATTCCATGTTTAAATTTTCATCTCATAAACAATTTAATAAATGTTTTAAAGCTCAAATGAAACATCTACTCAACACTTAAGTAAACTTCTTATAAACTTTCAATAAACATATTATTTTCGCCAGGAATGATAAAATTGCCAATTTTAAAGTTAAAAAAATTACATTTTGGTCACTTTGCAACACGTTGAATAATACAATACGTATCGTGAAATCCAGACCAAGCAAGTGAGTGCAAACAAACACGAATGAACAACTTGCTTCAATAAATGCGAACATGAATCAATGAATGCAGTTTGCTAGCAGAGCGGAACCATTCGCCCTCATTCAAGCAAGTTGTTCATTCGTGTTTGTTTGCACTTACTTGTTCGGTCTGGATTCAACTTTACACAAAGTTATTTTTTTTATTTCTGATATAGCACTATAATTGCCAAATTGGCTTAAAGAAACTAATAATTTCAAAAATTTCAGCAGAATTAATACTAAAAATGTAACGTCCCAACCTATTTTCTATCTATAAGAACGTGTTTTGGAAATAACCAACACAGCATGGTTATAATAATTTAAAAAATGAAGATTGTAAAATAAAAAGCATATAATATATCTCTTGTAATATGTTAATCTCTTTTAATTTTGGATAATGATCAAAAAAATGGAAAGTGAAAAATAGAAAGCAAAAAAAGAAAAGTTATAACGCGTATGTTTTAAAGCTATAAAAACGTCTATTTAAAAATTGAAATTTTCGAGTCACGAGTTATACAATTTAATAATTTTCGCTGTGGCAATTTCTACTGCGCGTTTGATACGCAACGTCGCCAAGCATGCGAGGTGCCGAAAAGCCTCGAGAAACTTCGAAAGACGTAGAACCTCCGAACTTCGTCATGACGTTTAAGTTTATAGCGACAATGAAGAGTGTTTCGCAGGAAACTGCGCGCACTTCAACGCCAATATGGCGAGGCAAGTTTACCACTTCAGAAATTGCCAAGGTGCAAGCGTTTGCATAACGATCTTCTTACGTCGCGTCGAAGCGGAGTAAACGACGATAGATAGTAACGCAAGTTTCTTTCTTTTTTTCTTACAAAAACTAATTTTCAAAGAAAAAAATTTTGAGGTTCTTGGAGAGAACAGTTTTGATAAAGGCTCTGAAATTTTGAATAATATTTTTAATATAATATAATTGTTTTAATTTTCTATCATTTTTAGAAAATAGATTTTTTATAAAATAATAAATGTTTTTAATTCTCTTCGATTCAAGCTTATCATCTTCTTTTCAATTCAATTTCTAAGCATAGAGAGATTTTACAAGATTTAATTCTGCATCGCAACTATCGCCGCATGAAATGAAGTAAATGTTTAACCTTTCCATCACGCAAAGAGCCAACATTGACAGACGATAAACGATCAAAAATCCTATATAAAAATATGAATAATCCGCTAGTATAGAAGAGAATAATGTAAAATGAAAAAATCGACAAAAGGCGTCAAAAAGTCTCTGGTATTAAAATATATATATGTAGTCGCATATATAGAATTAAAAATGCTTAAAAAATAAAATTCAGAAAACATTTTAATGTATTTTCTTCCATTTTGCAACGATTCGTTTAAACATTATATTGTTGCAAAGAATAATACATAATATTCTCGCTTGATTATCGCAAGAATCATCAAAAGAAACGACAAGCGAGTTTGTTTAAAAGACATATGCACTTCGCCTTCTTCGCTTCAGTTCAAAATACCCTAGTGTCATTGCACAAGATTACCATTTCAAGTTTCAAGATTACCGTAGGAACGGCGAAGTCCGTATGGCGGAACGCAAACGGTACGGCGAACACAAATACACTCACGACACTCACGATGTATGCTGCAACGTCCAATTAATACTTTGTTGATCTGTAATTGGAGCATCGTGATTAGACTACTGCGTTGGTCGATGTAGCTTAGCCCCGGGCGATGGGGAACACTGTTCCCGCGGTATATGCAGATGCCCTCGCCGACCCGCCTATCGTAACAACCTACATGCAGGCAACTCATCCGAGACAAACTGCAATTCCTCGTACTACTTACGTCGTACAAGATACAATTTCGAGCGGGCCAAGCGAAGGGAGAGGGAGAGTGAAAAGAGGCAGTCTGCTCTCCATGGAAAGATTTCACGGTGATTAATGATCGCGCGGCGATGGTGTCATTTTTTACTGCACGTTTTTCTTCATCGTCCTGTAAACCACGTAGACATAAAAATCGGCTCGAAAGTTGATACGAACGGGAAGCCTTTCTCAAAGTTTGCCCGACGAAAAAACAAGTTTTCCCTGAGGGGCTGCTTCATGGCAAAAGAGAGACGAACGCGGAAGCGTGTCGTATTTCGTGCCGTTATTGTTAACGTGCCGCGCATAACGCGCGAGTGAGTCAACAAGTGGCGATATATTTCGCGAATATATTCTTAGCGTAAGCATTATTTATACGCTCTTGCTAGACCAGAGCAATGTAGAAGACCTTAGGGCAAGGGATGAAAGAGGGCAGCTTGCTACCATTCGAGACTCACGCTAAAGACGACAGCGCGCCTCTATGCAAAGAGCTTAGAGCTTCCAACTTGATTGGTAGCCTGCACCGCAAAGCGTATCGAGTTCCAAAGTCATCGCGTCGCTTCGTACGATCGATGATATCTCGAAAGTAAACTTTAAGCGCCTTTGAACACACCGATTCCCTGAAACCAAGGAACATTATGATACTTTAAAACGCCGACCGATTAATTCCGATAAAAAATTAAACGCAATCCGCTACCGCGCTCTAAATGTCGATCGCGAAGAAGCTTACGAGGAAAAGCTTACTTTCATCCACGAAGAATCGAACAAAATCACCACAATAAAATAACTCACCGCGAAAAGAGAAATTTAATGGGACGTGAGAAATAACGTTCAGAAATATGCGATAAAATTTACGATGTTTTTTGTTGCCGCTATATAGAATGCACCGGTGTTATATCTCCCGAAATATCCCACAACCGCTGTCATGGGGTGACACATTGCAAACGCAACACCTTTAATTATATGCCATATTACGAATATGGGTTACTCGCGTATGTTTTCAACGCATAAAAATGCGGAGAGCAGGTTAAAGGCGCGTAATTATACTTTTCTTCCCTTGTCCGCGGGCGCATTCTCCTCCAGAATTCTCGAGGATTTCACAGTTCCGAAACGCATAATGTGCAACCCGAATACGGCACTTGTAAAAAACGTATAAATGGCACGATCACGCAAAGTAGGCACGGAAGATTCTATCGACGATCGGTGCCGTTGGCAATTTCCGCTTTTATCGCCTATCAACTCGCTGGAATCGCGGGCCTACAAGGGGTAGTGGGATGTCGCGCCCGGAGATAAAACATCCCCGCAGTCATCGAGCTAGCTTAGCGATGTTGTGTCTCGTATTTACGTATTACGTATTACGTAAGCGGACAATACAAGCGGCGAGACATGGGGCTCAGGGGTACGTTGGCCGTCTCGTGCAGCTTGCAATTAAAATGCGATATCATTTTTTGTGCATAATAACGTTGTAAAAACAAAATTATGGCTGGAAGACACCAGATGTTCTTTGTCGCAAACTATTTTATTTAATCCGACTCGTTCCGCGAAACAGACTGGTCTCCCACATCAGTTGTATTAAATCAAAGTCTTGAATACCGGAAATATATATATATATATATATATATATAACTGCATCTTTGAAATATTGCAATATACTTTCAATGAAAAGAAAATGTAAAAGATAGTCTTTGCTATAAACAAGCGGTAGTATTTCAATGAGGAATATATTTTATGATCGCATACCGTGACCGTGCATAAACGCAAATCAATATCCAAACGGGATACAGTTGCGCGCGCGAGATAAGGGTCTAAACAATTATTTCAAAATAATTATAAATTCAGTGATTTCACCATTACAATAGTTTAGATCATGTCCTAGTTAATTATTTGATCGAAAATCTGGTATTAATTGCAATACAAATTTCAAAGTCTCATTTAATTACTATAAAATTAATTTACCCAATAAGCGCCGCATCATCGAAACATTTAAATATAGCGAATTGATGAGACTGTAATTATTATTATGAAAATGTGTTTCTTCCATTCTCGAAGCTTAACTAGCACGAATTATTTGTACCCATGGATTAATGATCGATTTTCACGCTGAATATGGGAACAATTAACATCGGCTTTCGCATTTCGATTTATGGATACGTATTATTGCTGTCATTAGTTTATGAACACGTTACGAGTAAAAATACTCAAGTAAATGTTAAAATATATAATAGTTTAAAATAATTATATAGAAGCAAGATTGTAACAAAAAATCTTTTTTAGGTAATATAAAATGTGTCAAAGCATGTTGATGGGACTTAAAAAAATATAAAAATCTTCAAAAAAATAACTCTGGACAACACATGCTTGCCCTCCGTTGTTCTTGATTGTGAGAGAAATTTAATCGAACGTGAGTCACTCTCGTATAAAAAAAGGATAATGTATCAGAACGTGTCATAAAGAGATTCATCGACATTGAAACATCACAATTGCATGTGATTCGGTCAAATCATCAGATCGATGGATTTCAGGCCCGCAATTAGAATATTACGCGCTCAAACGTGACACGGTATTCTATATAATTGCTACAGTAATGCGCACGCACGAATGCAAGCCTGCGCCATTACGAGAATTACGCACAGATTTATGTCTCTTACGTGGTGCAAGTAAATTCGTCGCTCGCCAAATTAAATTCCTCGTTACGCATATTGCATCCGCGATTATTTACGCTCTCTGGCCAGATCTTTACATTGTAACTTTGATAAAAAGTCGCTATTGAGAAGTAACTGAATAATTCACAAGCGTGATTCTGTACTAACAATAAGTAACATCTAATTTGCTTAAATATTATCGCATTACGATATGCCTTTACATTTACAACAAGAACGAATATCATTTCTTTCTAGCGAATTATATTTATCGATAAGCTATTAAATGAGATAAGAGAGAGAACAAACTTTTACAGATTATATCTATAGTTGATAGCAGTTGTAGGAAATAATCACATTTGGCATCAGACATGGTATTTGGCACGATCGCATTCCGATGAGCAGTGCGGTGACACATAGAACGGCTCGCACCGCTACCTGCCGACTCGAATCTCGCGGATCTCGCCGCACAAATGACAGTACAGCACGCAGTGTACGTTATCAAATTTCATGTCCTTTCGCCAGTCAGTTTCGAATCTTGCTGCGTGGTTGGTGGCGTGGCAATCTTGCGTATACACATGTTACACTATATTGTACGCAGCAAAACAAATGCCAAAGCCGCACACCGACCGATTTATTATCACCAATATTTAACGTACCTATTACGAAATAGATATATGGAAAAATGTTACAAAATTTAAAAATTATTAACGTTCACTTTAGACTTTATAATTTGCGTCAGATTTCAGAATAGAATTCTGCAGTCTATAATTTTATATGTCGCGTATTTTTATGTGTATTGTAATGTACATGCATACTTTGTGTACATGTGTAATTCTGAATTCTTCAAACTTTTTTCATATTTTTTTATACGGCACATGAAATTATGAATAGAATTCTATCTTGAATTCTAATTAAATTATGATTAAATAGTAAAGTGGGCTTAAAAATAACACATATACGTATATATACATATACATATACATAATACATATACGTCGTTTCTCGAGGTTCAATTATTGAACTATATTGAACAAAACTCAGGCTGTGTTTCAGGATAAACTGCATATGAATTTTTCAATTAAATCGCGATTGTGAATATCGTAATGTAACGTAAATATCGTAAATATCAAACTAACTTTTAAAATATATTGATTAAACCTATCTGTCTAGACAGTTGAATTCTTCAGCAGAAATGATTATAAATACAAATCTTAGGAATCCAAGATAAAGCTCCTGTTATTCCCTCGATACGTCGAATTCAACGGGCTATTTTATTTGATTCGGTATTTGTTGCAGTAGTGACAATGTCAGTGCTAAAGTTCAGGTTTCATTGTTTAAAAATACTCGTATCGTTATTACAAGAAGTGGAAGAAAAAAACTTGCTGTACCTTGTAAATAATAGATTGCTATCGAAATTGTCTCATTTATCTTTTTAATTTTTTGTACCTATCATGAAGTCTTTCGCTTAATAACAAGTTTCATTGAGTAATCTATATTTTTTAATTGTCATAAATATGAAAAGAGATTTTTTAAGACTTAAATATTTATTGTTTTTTTACGAAAAAATATTAGTAAAAAGTTTTATATGAAGAAAAAAAGAGAATAGAAATGCTCATATGAAATCGAATGAAAATGCAATATTTCAACTACGGTTTCTGAAGCCTTTCTTCGTGTGATTCTGGAAATACTTTGCCTTCATGTACGGATGACACTTAAACGGGCTTGCATACGAGTTACAAAGCATAAGTTCGCAATTAGTTCCTCTGCCAAGCGCAACTAATCCAAAATGCAAGATCAATATACCGACGATCGCATCATTGGTATTAAAGGCTGAGTCTTCATTGCTGACAAGACAGGTTTATTCGTAACGCAACGATAATCCCCGGCTCCGGTTGTCAGTATGGATATCGCCAATATTGTACATTATGGGAGACGGCCGGGATGTCGATACAGGGAACGATACCGAGGAAACATCAGTGTAGAACGAGCTGCGTGGTAAAATCAATAATCCAATACAGATGTCGGCAATCTGCTTCCGGTTGACAAGCTCGTGAGAGCCTTTTCCTGATTATGTGCCCCATTAATATATCTCAGGGAGTATTTTCGGATATTTCAGCAAATTGTTGTATATAATTCATATATATGTTTGTCGTGAATAATTTAAACTTAAAACAACTAATTTCATATTACTGATGTTCTTAGTTAGACGTTCCGAAAATAGATGAAACCGAAGCGAAGAAATTAAATCTCACGGAAGTAAATAACGATTATGCAATATGTATATAACACGGAATAAAAAGAACATTTTTCGATTTGGCCAAATTGTTCGAAATCTATCAACGATAATCAAACAACCGCACCGGTTATTACTCGCTCTTATAATAATGTTCTGCCACAAGTTTGAAATATTATTTTACTTAAATCAGTGTATTTGAATTATTATTTACAATTAGACATCTAAAAACTCTTCATTCTTGATAAGAAATTTTGATACATATTAATATTAGGCGTACAATAAGTTTGATAACCAAACAATGCCAAGTAATCAAATGTTATGGAATTTATAGATGCAATAGTAATAAATGACAAGAGAGATTCCAGCAATCATTATTGACTGATTTAGTGGGGTTGGTATTTTTTATTTTCTATAATAGAGTACAATACAAAACAACGCTTTTTCATACCAAAATACTGTATTGTAAATGGTACTCGTTTTTTCAAAGATTTTCGATTATGAATCAGTATACCTTAAGACACAATTAAGAATCAAGATGTCATGACAAAAGAAAAGGGATAATTTATATATAAAATCTAAAAAATTGACCAATTTTTTACTTCCTATGACATCGAATGTTATCGGTTGTTCTCGCTCAAAGGTGTTGAAATGTTTCCGAATGATGAGAATGCGTGAGTGCGGTTTATCCGGTCTCGACACACATATATGTGTCACGGCAATCGCTGGATATTCACGCAATACCACAAGCGCCAAATCAATCTGCTGTAACTCAATCACGAAATTTGAGGCAGCAGGTCGTATCTGCCTGCCAATTCCGATCGGTAGATGCCACCAACAGCATTATTTTCGTGATCAGCTTTATTTACGGTTTGAGAATATTGATAATTATTATTAATAAAGAAAATAAAGGAATTTAAAATCAAATAGAATTTATATTTTCCATAAATTAATAAATTATTATAACTATCCAAATTTTTTGATTCTAGAAATTACCAATTTTATTAGAGCAAATTTGTTGCATTGTCCCATACACACATCCAAAGGATAAACTCAATTCTCTCTTATTTTTTCTAAACTATTTATAAGTATTTGCCTTAATATTAATACATTTGCATTTTCGTAGTAATTTTGCATTTAATCATTGTTACGATTAAATTCCACAAATGTTCATTTTATAAATTTATGGTTTAATAGTGACAAGATTATAGAATCACCTTAAAAGCCTAATGCACAAAGCAGTCTCTTACAATCAATATACAGAATAACTAGCTGTAAGATATAGGAAACATCGTCAAAATAAATGCTAGTATACAGACAACACGAAAGCATCAGCGTTGAAGTTCGTTGTAAAAGCAGCAGTAACCCTGCTTATACTAGGCAAAGACGAGCGTGTTACACAGAAAACGTGACTTGAAATTCTTAGGAAAAATCAGCTTCTCGTCGGTGATCGTGGAGTAACGGCGTCATATTGAATCCTATCAAGACAGTGGATACTTTGGGATGCAACGGCTGCGACCCAGATTAATCCTCTATCCTCGTATTCAAACGAGGGGTGCCGGAAGGAAGTCGAACAAATCTTGCCTTTTTTTTACAAAAATTGGAATTTTCCAATTGTTCACTAATTCGGGAAAATGAAGTTGCGTTTCATACTGAATTAATGTCAAACGATCCGTTCAAGTTGTTCTCTTCTTTTTTTCTTCTTGCTCTACTTAATATTCTAAAATATTTTTTGTTACAGAATACGTATATCGTATATTAACGTAATATGTTAGCAAATTAAATTTTTATATAGTGAACATTTCTGAAAATTATCATATATATATATCTCTTTATATATATATATATATATATATATATATATATATGTGTGTGTATATATAAAGTCATAACTATATAATTTCACTATATCTCAATTATTTTACGGTTCTTCATGCAAGATTATAATCATACAACTATGTAGAATAAAGTACGATATAAACATGCAAAATACCATTGCTTTTTCTTACTATAACTTCCTAATAAGAGGCATCAGTTGTTAATATTTCTGAACATTGAAATAATAAACCTTCAGCGCTCAGTTGAGGAATAAATTGCAGAACTAGCGTTAGCAGCGGATGATGGTAGTTCCGTTAGGCCCATTTAATTTGATTACATAGTACTTAGGATTGTAACGTTCGAATGTTTCGTGCAAACTTTCGTGATTTGGAGCTTTATACCGAACGCTATCACCCCAATTCAAAACGCTTGTTCAAACGCGCGAGGGCTCAGTTACAACAGATTCCGTTAATTAGGATTTTATGTGAGGACAAACACACCATTTTTTATCGTTAGCATTATCTTTTCTCGTAAATACAAAATTCGCGTCTCTAACTCGAAATCACTCAGATTTAAATTTTTCTTTGAACTTGTCATGATACATACAAGCATGTAATGCACAAAGTTCCTTCAAACTGCTAGAACGCTAAAAGATTGGCATTGGCACAGCTCAACCTTTTCTCTTTACCAATCATATTATCGATATCTAAGACGTAGCATCGATAATTGTAAAAAGCATTATTTTAAGACTGTAGAGAATCGACATTTTTTTTATATTCGCGGTAATAAATTATTAGTTAATATAAATCCTAAAAGCGGACAAAAAGTTTATTAAAATATAATGATAGCACGTATATAAGTCATTTTGAACAAATAAGCAATTAGTCGTATAAATGTATACAAATAAATTAATTTCTCCATTAGCTGTTGTTTTCTCACTGACGTTCATTAATTGCTCCGTATTGCTCCAATTTGTGACTGAGATTTGTACAATCTACAAATTAATATATGATAGTAATATTGAAACAGTACGTACTGTTACTATCATATACATATAGATTAATTTATAGATTTATATTCAAAAAAATGCAATTAATTGCAAAAAGGAGAGACAACTGCTCACATTTAGTTTTCTTTGCAATATCACACAAATATATAATTTAATTGATGAAGAACATTATTGAAGACGGAAATGTTGCGCGCATGGTGTAACATATGTGTATCACACACACACAAAAAATGTTAATTTTTTAAATATAAAGGATTTTATGCAAATGAGATAATAAAGATAACGCATACCACCGTCTACTGATTTGGTATGCAAAATTATTACCATAAACGCGGAATGTAAATCCGGCTTTAGACCATATAATTTTTATGTGCATTAAATGTGCTATACTGTATGTGTATAACAGAGTACGTATAATACTCTATTACATTTTACATATATATACATATAACATATTACATGCTAACAATATAATATACGAATGATCCGTTTTAACATGTACATAAAACAGTTTGAAGTAGATCTATGTCATTCAAGATAAAAAAGAAACTGATATATCATGAAAAACTACTGAACGCGCATTACTTTGTGAAAAGGTAGAATGTCAGGAATTAATCTACTTATTTCTGGACACAATAAGCAGAAACAACAAACACGGCATTCATAAAATACCAACATTTTATGCAATCCTGAAGGAAAAATATTGCCTCTTCTGAACGTACGTCTCTTTAAACATATTTAGAATTGACAGTGATACAACAACGGTAAAAATTCAATATAAATTCATGTATTACACAATGTAATATCATTAAAAATTTTTATTGCAGTTAAATCTGTGAGTTTTGTGTGCAAAATTAACATACAATTAAATTATTGGACAAAATGTTATATCTTTTATCATATATAAGATAAAAAACGACATGAATTATTCACCATGTATTTCATTTATGATCGTGCATACTAACTAACGCAGTATCACGATCGATCCTTTCTTCGGTGCCGTTGATGCGAACATATATTCTCTTCCACTACTGAATATGAAACGTGAAACTCGCGAAGGCGCGTTGAGGCTCGCCTTGGCGAATATTTGGCAAGTGAACGCATTGTCTAGAGTTGGTTCCTCATAATGCAACTAGACGATAGTTAAACTTTGAATAGTATGTTGGTTACCAACATAGTTTAACCTAAAGAATGTATGCTGAAATCCTTTATAGATCGTACATATAACGAGCCTGATTTCTTACACAACGCAAAGTTAAAAAAATAAATTTATAATAATAAAAATTATTTATGGGGGGGGGGCAAAAAATAACGATTTTGTTATTTAAAAAATAAAAGATATATAATTATAATTTACGGCAAAAAATAACAATTACATTAACTGCATAGAAAAAATCTGCAAATCTACAAAATAAAAAGCAAACACGTATCTTATAGGAAATATTACCTATACTACGTTTACGCGAGGCGTTACTTCTGTAGTAACTTACTCAAATTATTGTAACTTACGATAATTCACTCCGCGTAAACGGGATTCAACCCGTTTACGCGGAGTGAAATATCGATAATTTGAGTAAGTTACTACAGAAGTAACACTCGCGTAAACGTAGTACTAGTCAAGTACAACTTCACATATAGAAAAGAAAATCTTGATTAGTACATTACAATTACCCGATAATCTGTTTTACATTTTGTATATTTTATTTTGAAAAATATGAAGCATACAAATTGTATTCTCAGTTATGCAATACAATACCATGCAAAGCAATAGTCAAGCATATAAACTGCACCGAATGTTTAGAATTAATTACTATCATGCATTATAGATAACATTCCACATATACGTTTTTATCATATATCATAATGTAATAATTCAAGTAGGATTCCACCAGATGCGATTGCGATTTACATATGTATGATAATGCATAATTATACACTTAGTTTAATAATAAATAATTTCTTTGTTTCGCGCTTACAATATTCCCTCCTATAAGATAATAAAATCATTAACTATATATACGATTTATAATGCGCAAAAAAAGACCTAACATAGAATTTTTTAATCGTATAAATCGCCTCCCTTCACAGTCGCTAATTCAAAAATAAATTTTTGCAGATTATAGTTTAAAGGAATCTGTCACTAAGATTTTAAGATTATTATTCTCCAACAATTTGTATAATATCGCACGAATGAGAAAGTGTTTTATACGTTGCACTGAGAACGCCTCAAGGCGAAGACTTAATTTAATGATACAACCTTCTGAAAAAATTGTATCTATAATGGGAGACTATTAATAGAAAATATCGATTTTCAATGCAGATACCATACAGGCACCATAAGCAAAAAAGATATTGGATGTCGGTGAACTTTTTACAATTTGCTATGGTATAACATGCTATGATACCACTATATGGTATATTCATAAAAAGGCAACTCAATATCAAATGATGCGGCTGCACACAAGATAGATAAATCACGAATCGCAAGAAGGAAAATTGAATAAAGCGAGGGAATCAAACGAGGTAAAGTTGCGACGGAGAACATCAATTAAACCCATCGGTATCCGTCGATTTTTGCCAATAAAAGTTGTAAAACTTGACGATTATCGACCTGTTGCTGCCCATTTGTTAGTCGACAAAAGCTAGCGAAATACGCGATATATTTTTTCACTATACACGTCGCTTTAATAATATAAAACTAAATTAATCCGCGATCTCTGAAAGCGGTGCTCTGTCACTCCGAACTAATTGAGAAAACATGGTCGGCGATATCCGACAGAGCAACCATGTAACATCGATCTGTGGCACCTACAGACCCGTCTCCATTTTTATAAGAAGTAGATATATTCGTTTGAACGTGAACGCGATACAATCTCTCGTAATGATTCAGTTACATCCGATTCATGTAATCATTGGCACTAACTTTCCAAAAATCCGTGCAATCTATTGTTCTAACACTTTCTACACATAGATTTTGTTTTGATAAAGAAAAACAGTTCCTGCAAGATAATTTTTAATAATCTCATGTTTAAAGTTTAAGTTATGTAAAATTTTTTTTAATTTTTAATTTGGTTATTACTTTTTTTTTAACAATGGGCAAACGAAAATTTTGGGTGGACAAACGGGGACAAATCGTGGACAAACGAATGCCATCTGAATTTTATAAAAATTTGCATTTTGGGGTGCTGATGTCAAATTTTTCCCAATTTTTATTTTGGTCATAACTTTTTTTTGAACGATAGGCAAACGAAAATTTTGGGTGGACAAACGTGGACAAATCGTAGACAATCGTATCCCGCTTAGAAATTAATGAAAAATGTTCATGAGGGTGCTGATGTAAAATTTTTCTCAATTTTTTAATTTGGTTATTACTTTTTTTTGAACGATGGGCAAACAAAAATTTTGGGTGGACAAACGTGGACAAATTGTGGACAAACAAATGCCACCTGATTATCAACGTTAAAACGGCGTGCGGCGAAACAAAATCACAAGAAATTTAGCTTAACGCTACTATAAGGGTTAAGTAATGGAGAGTTGAAACAAGTTTTATAATAAATGGGACTCTATAAGCTATCTAATGAGATATTATTTATTATTAATTCTTTACAGTTTTTCGGGATGGGGATGGGAAGGGGAAAATCTTATAGATGCTTAAGCATCAGTATATCATTAAATTGATTTTTCAATTTAATGTTGTGATATTCGAAAGCTGCGTTACATGTCCGATAGTAACGGCGCGCAGTATATAGAAAAGTCACACATTAATATTATTGGAGCACTAAGATCCTGCTATGACCGTCATTGGCCTATCTCTCGATTTAAATTGTTTATACATATATGCGGTCTTATCCTAATTATTGATTATTTATTACTCTATGATTATTAGTTGCGAAGATATAAGCGTTCAAAGTGTGACATGTTTTCGTTGCATCCGTGCTCGCAAAGTTACCCCCTACCCCGCAGAAAAACGTATTTCTACGTCAAAAATTCCAACGAGACATTCGTGGGCAAACGATGGACAAACGTTGGTAAAAAGAAAATTTTTGATTTTTCGACATTGGGGGCCAGTGTAAGCTGGCCCCCCAAAATTGAATTGCTTATAACTTTTGAACTAGAGGGGGGCAAACAAAAATTCCAACGGGGCATTCGTGAACAAACGATGGGCAAACGTTTGCAAAACGAAATTTTTTGATTTTTCGACATTGGGGGGGGGGAGCAATGTGAAGTTGGCTCCCCCAAAATTGAATTGCTTATAACTTTTGAAGGGGAGCAAACAAAAATTCCAACGGGGCATTCGTGGGCAAATGATGGGCAAACGTTTGCAAAAGAAAATTTTTAATTTTTCGACATTGGGGGGCTTTACACAGGTTACTACCAGCACTTTATGTATTCTAAAATCATTAATTACGCGATCGAATCCCTTAAAATATCACGTTCAATCTTGGAAATTTTGCCAATAAGCGCATAAATGCAATGTTTTTAGCACTAAAGATAATTGACTCAATTTTAATCATAACTAAATCATAATTTCGTTTTTCACGAATAAGAGATAAATTTGTTTTTATATATACTTTATTAGATTTCTTATATTTCTGATGCGATAAGACATCCACAAAAATGTGTAGGGACGCAGAAAGATTCATAATTAATAATTCAGGATGATGTGTTCAATACGCAAAATCGGAATAATTCTTGATTCATGTGCGCAGCTTTCGCACTACCTCGAATAGCCAATGTGTTTTTTGCAATTTGACCAACAAACGCTACATAACTCACATTTCCTTTACTTTGATAATATTCAGATCAATATAAAAAAAGTTCAGGATGCGAAAAGAACAAAGAAGAGAATATAGGTAATATTACGAAATGAAAGAATACTAATAAAAATTAAGATTAAACAAATGGCATTTATCATTAAACGTACTAGTTATGTCGGACACACAGAATGTCGATTAAAATTTAGACGAAGTTGTTTACGTTATTTAAAAAATGGCAAAGTTAAAAAATCACAGCCCAGTAAAGATCATTGCGCACTCAATTTCGGAATAGCAAAGTTTAAGGTTGGAAAAACAGACTGACTGAGCCGAGATAAAGTGGCTGAAAGGTCTATGCAGTAGATCTCTCCGGCACTCTGTGTAAATAAGAAAAATTTCAAAAATCGAGGATACTTTTTCTTTTACATTGCCGTATTATATTAAATTGTCGAGATTATCGTAGAATGAAATAATAACGTTTAAGAACTTTTAAATGATTAAATTTTTCCTCTTGCAAAAAAAGCAAATTGTCTACTTATCAAATATATATTAAAAAGAAGAGAAAGAGAGAGACAGAGAAAACTATATATAAAATAGCAATAATATTTAAATCATCTCCTAATAAAGTCTAAACTAAATCTATTATAATTATTAAACGAACGTCCAGAGGAAAATCGCGAGTGCTTCGCTGATCACACTAAATTATATGTGAATCTATAATACGAAGTCGAGGCTCAGTATGCGTTTCGAAACGTTAATACCGTTAATTCCACAACGGCTGGTATTTCCGTGCACGCCTGTGAAACGTTCGCGGCCACCCATAAAGTCGATATTCAAAGCCAAATGAAACGGTCCAGCGAGCAGGTAGCTCGTCGTCGCTTCGACGGGCGCTCGCTTTATTGAAACAACGTGTATAAAAGGGCATGGCGCTCCGGTGAAAATAGGCAGTCTATGAAAATATCCCAGACATGAAAATACGTATGAAAACGGTCGATTGTGGCGCTTAATGACACTAATTAAAATCGACTCTTCCGCAACGATGAACTCTGTTCCTCTGTCGGGATCGATTAAAGGTTGATAACCGCATGCAATTCATGAGCATCCGTACGAGTAGCACAATAAATTGTTCCTAAAAGTTATTTTTTTCTTTACAGATAAAGAGGGCAATGATATTTTCAATCACAAATTTACACCATTGCCAATTGTAGGCACTCTTAAGCTTCTCTTAAAATTTAATATAAATGTATAAAGTAATAAAAAAGAAAAATATCAAATAAATTAGTTGTAAGTATCGAATATTTATATAACTGGCATGCTTATATAATTCCAAATATAGCAATGATTTATTCTCGTTTCGATTCGGGTACGATGGTACCGATGTAATCCCGAAACTTTTTTATTCAGCCGCGCATCATCCCGCGTTATACTGTCGGACGGATAAAAAACTCGCAAGATTGCATCTGCGTTCACATTTGAAAGTTATACCGATGCGCATCTGCGTGCAAGCCGACATTATAGTCACGTTGGATTTACGCGTCGCGACGGTGGCTGGCGAGCGTATGTTCCGCCGTCGATTCGTATCCTGCTGTCTCGCCAAGCCGTTCGCGGCCGATCTGGGGCCACGTTCTCTGTCCTCAGCTCCCTGGCCGACTTTTATTCATGAAAACATTTTAAATTCCGATAGCAAAATTGGCCTGGTATTCCGCTCGCTCGCAGTCGGCACATCCCCGCGACCTTTTGGCAACCGCGTGGATCTACCTTTTCGTTCTCTTCGCTATCGAGAATCGCTCTCGTTTTCCTACTTCTCTTTCTTCTTCTTCTTCTTCTTCTTCTTTTTCGTGCAGATTGGATATCGACTAGCGTTCGCTTCACGTGCACAGCAACCACAGCAGTCTCACGTGCGCCTGACACTCGACCGATGTGTCTCGCTCGTCCGTTGTCCTCATTCCCTCCTTTCTTTCTTCTTTTCTCCATGCGCAGTGCGCATAGAACATGCAGGCCGTTTGTCTTTGAAACGGCGGAATTTGGTCGCACAACGAGAAACCGATCACGTATAACGCGCCGGTATTGTCATAAGCGAGCGGTGGAGACGTACAGTGTGGTATGAGCAGTTATTTTTAGCAGGAACTTGGCTGCCGTGTTGGACGTCTACATTTGCAGTTGTTCATTGAACATTTGATATATCGAATGACAAACATATTTGGTGCGCAAATTCATTCAAAATATCGTCAATATCAATATAATATTATAAACTTTTTAAAGGCACGTATTATTCTTTTCAACAAGAAAAAAGAATATTATCGTTACTAAATTCCTTTCTTAATATCATCATTTTTTTCAACACTAACAAATCGCCATTCGTATATTGCGAAACGTCTTGTAATATATATATACAGGGTGTTAAATTTCAAACAGATAATGTGTTTCTTTATACCAATTGATTCATCCTACTGTTCTACGCATAAAAGTATTAAGGTACAATTATCAATAAATGAATAGTTTACGTGATATTTTATATTTCATGTCAAAATATATCAGAATAAAATATAAAATATCTCGCAAACTATTGATTTTTTTATAACTTTACCTTAACACTTTTATGTGCAGAATAACTAGAGGCATCATATTATATTTAAAAAATCATATAATTCCATTTAAAAAATCAAAGGTCACCTTCAAATCTCCGAACCGCCTCCACCTAGAAAAATTTCGTTTGACCCATCTTATGTCCCCCTCGAAGTCAAATAACTTTTGTATGAAACATTTTTCTCTAAAATGCATTGTTTACGAGATATTCCACCTGTTACGTTTGAAATTTAACACCCTGTATATATTTTTTTTTATATAATCATATTCTAAAATGTTACAATAAATATTCAGCACACACGGTTTTCCATTTTCCGTATTGAGAGTTTATAGGGTTTATAGCTCTCAAAAAGAAAAGGACACTACATATATGAATGTGTGCACGGCCGGCAATTTATATGTGGAATTGGTGGACAACTCCACGCTCGGATTAATCTGAGTGTGGAAATTCCACACTCGGAATTTGGCCAATTTGTTCCAAAAATGAATTGCGAGTATAGCGACGAGCCGCTTAAATAGTATCGCAATCTTCTACGTTCATCGCGATGTAACAGAAAGCTTAGATTTGAACAAACTTGCAAATAGATTTATATGCGCAAATGCAATTCGACGATCAACGTTTGCAGTTGTAAACTGCAATAAAAAGTAAAATAAATTTCATTTATTGATCTAAACTGTATAAAGAGATTTGATTTAAACTTGTCTTGCACCTCTTGCACTAATATTAATAACAGTTTTTCTGGCTCTCTCCCTTCCCCTTCCCCCTAACCGATAGCAGAACTCCACACTCAGAATTCTGCTAAGTTGCCGACCCTGAATGTGTGTGAAACTCATGTGTATTATTTACAACTGCTACATAAAATACATTTGTGATGCCTTCTCGTAAAGATATACGAGAACGTAAATGAGAGGTCTGCTATTTTAGAATTCGTTATATTGGAATTTCATCAGTGTCTACCTTCGTTTATTGTCCAAACCATGTTTCAATTTCTGCCGACAGCACCCTGCTGCGATACGGGACTCATACGAGGCGTAATATATTACCTCAACGTTTCACTTGTAAGCAGATATGTACAGGATCACAAGTCTTGCCAAAGAAGCTTTCAGAGGCTTACCTGTACCTACACGCGCATAGAATTACGTATACCTACGATGGCTATCTTCGAAATACGACGCTCGTAGTTACACGCACAACAATGTAATCATGATTAATTGCAACTATACTGAATTTCTCAAAACTGCTATTTTTCGTTTCTCATTCGACAACTTTCCAACTTGTTTAACACAGAAGGAAAGGGAGAAAAAGAGATGAGAAGAAAATCAAACTTTTTTTCGATGAAAATTTCATGTTTCACAGAAGGCATTTTCGCAGAACATCTAACATCATATTATGTAGTTAATCTCTAAATATTCCTATTTACATCCATTTATTCTTTGAAGTTGCGATACTTGGAGACTTGATTGGATTTTACACACACACATATCTACATATATATGTATGTGCTATTTGTCAACGAAACTACTATTCGAAATGATTTTTTTATTATTACTTAATAACTATATTGCGTGTCATGTTATTTCACAAGCCATGAAATTTAAGTAACGATGAATAATTTTATAAAAACAACATTGTGCCACGACACTTCAGCGACATTAATATAACAAAAATTTTCTCCCATCATTGAACAAAATTATGCAAAATTTATTTTCACACATTCGGTCGTTATCAAACATTGTCAAGTGTCTCGATGATATAACAGATCTGACGATGCAGAAATATGCAGTGTGTGTTGTGTGCACGATCTCTCGCTCGCGCCACTTGTACGGAGTTTTATTATGACGCGACGATATCGGTGCTTTCATTGGACAGCTCCAATTTAACGGCGCAAAATGGTAAAGTGGATTTACAAACATGGCAGCGAGTCGATTGCAAACATATGCGCATTTACAGTCTGCCATGCTACAAGCGGTGTGAACGATTGTGAACAAACGGTATGATTTTTAACAACACAACAATCGAGTGCTTACAAAATCTTGCGATGCGTCTGACAAACCCTGAAGAATTGTTTGAAAGCTAGAAACTGATACTAATGTATGAATAAAGTAATCTACCTATAAAATAAGTAAGCCAAATTTCAGATAATATATACCAAAACTAAATAAAAGATAATTTCCAAATTATTCGGTATTAAAATTTAATACGATATGTAAGACATCCTATAATCATGCATTATTAATCCGTGTGAAATTGATAGCTAACAATAACATGCATAGTTATAAAATAAGAATCTAATCCTAATCGTAAAATTTTATACGACATATTTTATTTCTTTCCGCGATGTATTGCCTATCGTTGCTTGGTGCGATTCTATAATAGAGTTTTTAAATTGAACAGAATGTTGGGGTAAAAGCGGATATTGTATATCGTCGGTAGCGACAATATACTGAAAACAATGGCTCTTACAATGCGTTTTTAGTGATTAGAGAAAGAAAGAAAGAGCAGAGAGGAGGGATAGAGAGAGAGAGAGAGAGAGAGAGAGAGAGAGAGAGAGAGAGAGAGAGAGAGAGAGAGATGCATAAGTCAAATGGTACGAATATCAGATAGTAGTTTGAAAATTTCATTTTAGACGAGGCTGCATGAACTGCATCCATCTCCATTATGAGAGCCGCTACGCGCCTTCATCTGTTACAATGCAGACATTAGTCGGATTTGATTTATCGACCCATTTTAAAGCTCCCTTACATGTAAATAAAAGGGTATTTACTGCTGTTCCAAGTGTAGAGCGGGCGCGAATGCATTATATGTACTTAAGAGCTGTTAAAGGTTGTTACTAACTTCAACACGCCGAAACGATCGATCGCAAAACTCGCACTCTACTGATAATCTCCAAGGAAATTAACAGTCAACGTCAACGAAAAAATAAATGTTCTAGCATATTTCCTTTTACACTCTCAAATAAATATTTAACATTTAATATTTTGTAACTCATTTGCTTTATTTCACATCGGAATTATATTTTTCTGGCCATCTAACGCTAGTTTCCTACTTTTGGTTTCTCTTTCTTATTTAATTCGTTTCTAATTGTTCTCCACGCATATTAAAAGATGCATTTTTTATTACATGTATCTACATAAAAAATTTGCAAGGTATTTGCACTTAAAAGATGTCATATAAAAAAGATTCCAATCTAAATTCTAATTCCTCAGAAAAAAATATGGAAATGAGGTAAAGTCATTTTTTGAAAAGAAACAACGTTACATTACGTTATATTACGCAAAAACATTTTCATTTAATTGTAAGATTAAATATTTCTAACAAAATTCTGTATCTCAAAGAAGCTTGATCAAGTCTATTGATTATATTCCGTTTAGACTTTTAATATTCGCTCCTTCTTTTCAATCCATAATAGTAACATCGTAGTCATGAATCGTCGATGACATTTATCCTGAATTCGTCGTAATAACGACAATAAGTTAATAGTCATCTTATTGTCAGAAACATAAGAATTAGTGCCGCTCGCGACTCATTTGTAGACTCTTAAATTACGATCGTTAAATTTTTTAGCACGTAAATGTACGTGCGACGTTTAATGCTAAACGTGCTCATCTAATTACGAGTTTTATTTTTCTTACAAAGATCGCGGCCGGTGTTATGACTGAAAAATATATGACCATATTTAGTGTTAAATGCGCTCCGTGAATATGGGCCTTTGTTTCGGTTGGTTCGCGTATACTGCAACCTGCACGCAAAATTGCCTTGATTACTTTAACAAGAACGCTTTTAACGGGATACAGGGGAATAGCGCAATGTAGAAACCTTCGCAAATGTTAAAGAATTAACGAGAACTGTTACAACGCGTTCGCATAGCAATAAAAAGTTAAATGGAAGGATGATGAAGTATGAAGCCAGCAGAGCGACAGATCATGACGCAAAATAATCTCTCCCGCTCCAACGAATACATAAAATTAAATTTTAAACTTACGTTATAATATTTGCAATCTTTTTCCAATATTTTAGGAACATGCGAGAACTAAAGAGGAAATGTTCACGATTTATTCATACATATACGGGCACATTCTCCTACCTTTCTATTCCTCTAACTTTTTCTCTCCAATTATGTTATGGGTGTATGAGAGTAAGATAATACATAAAGTATAACAGTTAAAAATACAAGATATAATTTAATGCGTTTATAATTATTTTATTGCAAATATAGTGGCTAGAGAAATCTCTCTCAATATATATTTCGTTTTTATAAATATTGTGATTATAATATAATAAATAACGAAATTTGTATTTTTTACTTAAAAATTTTACAATTTTAATTTACAATTATATACATAAAGAGATTCCTTACTAAACATAAATTATTTTCATAAAATTTGTCTTTTCAGTTAAATCTATATATATGCATAATTATGAAAGAAATCCATTAACTTTATAATATTTAATTATGATAAATTATCTTCAAATGACTATTATTATTAATATGTATTAAGACATGTACAAAAAATTCGCGCGTTTCTCTTTTCAACCTTGCAGCATGTTAAAAGCTCATCAAAATCGGAGAGAAATTTTTCTTGGAAAACGGCTGATTATTATTAAAAGTAATATAACACGAACGACTCAGGTTGCTCGCTAATTAGCTGTGCCACTTGACAGTATTCACGAGAAATAGAAGAAATTTCTTAACAATGCTTAACGGAGTTTTGGACGATAAGAAAAAGAATATAAAATAATTAAAATAATATATACTAATAGCAGTTGAATAGGAAACCATACGGCGAATAGGATTTTAATGAAAAAATTGACATATTTTCATTTATTCTAGTTTATTCTACTAATTCTCTTTATCCACAATTTTTTCTCACATGGTTAGTTTATTTCTCTTAAACACAAACTCATGTCAATTTAAATCATTTTTTTTCATAGTCTTTTTAAAAAATGGTTTTAAAAAACCTAGTCTTTTTAAAAAATGGTGTATTATATTACGATCTAATATATATAAAAGCTGTTGCTTCAATTAAAGTGGTATCACGGGGTGCCAAAAACATAAGTAGTTCATTCAATTGTATTATTATTAGACCCAATGTCTGTATTTTTAAAAACCAATAATTCATCATTGTTTTAATAATCCAAATATTGGGTCTATTAATAATACAATTGAATGAACTACTTATGTTTTTGGCACCCCGTGATACTACTTTAATTGAAGCAACAGCTTTTTTTCTCAGTGTATAAATAATTTTAATTAATATTTTTATCAATTTAATAAGATATATATATATATATATATATATGTAGATATAAATATTCTCAAAATAAATTAATTGTCCCTATAAAATTCATGCATTTTTATATTACTTTTTCTGTTACGATAATTTTTTGTTTCATATAGCTAAAATTATATAAAAGACATACACATACACAAAGACAGATATACACTTTTAGCATCGGTTCATTCAATTGGAATGTTAATTCGCGGTCTTCTGGTAGCAAGGGATTCAATTATTACCTTATTGCCCTTGTCAAACTTTCTTTATTGCTAATCAATTATTTTCGCTACAATAGCGCTTGCCTATCGCCCCTATACTTTTTTATTTGCCCTTTTTTCTTTAGTTGCCTGCAGCGGACGTCCGTGATATCTACCACATCACCAACATCCCCACGAAAAACTGGAGTATCTCATTTATTTCTTGCGAACATTTTATAAGAAACGCGCTCAAGTATTTACCCAGATACTGTGATGTAGGTACACTAATGCGAATCTCTGCAAACTCGTGCCTCCTTTTACGAAATACAATATTGGTCCCATCCTACAGTTAGTATATACAGTTCCATTATTAGAATTCCTATCGGAAAAATGTTCATCTTCTTTTAAAGGAATACTTTGTCGCAACGCACATAAATACCTATATCGTTATCGAAAGAACGTATCATTTTATCACGTAACTTTCTGTTCTTAAGAGTAAGATTGATTCCAAAAACATCACGCTATCCAATTTTTCATACATTACAAATTTTGCAAAAAAATGATTTCAAAAAAATTAATTATAACCATGTATTTATATAGTCACTAGTATAATTTAATTTATCCGTTGATATTGTTGCCACTTTTATAATTTCTAGCATGATTTGTACCAAATAAAATTGCTAAAGTATGCAACTTCGAAAATATGGATTTACAACCTCTAACTTCCTTCAAAGCTATTACAAAATGGCATCACACATTGGCACTGCAGTTTATTCACGCATTAACCGGCAGAAAGCCAAAAATAAAACATATAAAAGTAGAAATTGTTTTCGATAATACACGTGAATATATATTTTCGGGCATTTTCAGGATTGCATCCCTCGCCATTGCGATGTATAAATTATTCTGATCACATCCCGAAAGCGCGGAAGTGATTTATACTCGTAGCTTATAGGAGTGCATATTATTCTTGTTGGTTGTAATATCGCGCTGTCAATATTTACGACTGGCATCAGACGATGTCTCGAGTCTGCAATAATTTAAAGTTTACGTTATCTCATATATGTAGTGGGTGTATTCTGCAATATATTAAGTCAGAAATTCTATAATTGAGATAGATTAATGCTAATTTTTAACAAAATTTCTTTTTCTGTTTTTAAAAATTCATATCAATTTTCAAATATTTCGTGACTTAATTGATATATCGCGCGATATTATACGATATTATAATAGTATATTATTTTTAAATTATTGCAAGCGAATCAGAGGAATATAAATGCAGTACAACTAAATTGTATTTATACATTTTCGGAATTTCTGATGTCGTCACTAATTGTCGTTAAACAAGTGGCGCATCGTTGATTTGCTACATTTAGAATATTAGCTTATAGAGCGAATAAACCTTGGAATCTATATCAATTATAGGTGGGCAAGTGATCCCTTCCGCGATTGTTTCCAAACTGTAATAGACTCATACTGAAACCTACTCGATTTAGTTTTCACGGATCGTCTATTTTAGCATGCTAAGAACCACGATGCTATTTTCTCATTCGGCTTCTACATATAAGCTGAATATACGAGATGCATGTAATCGACCGCACGGCGTGGCGCGTTTCAATTTCGTCAGGTGTGAGAAATAGACGAATTAAAAGAAATCGGAAAAAACTTGTTTTCACAACAAATTTAAAAACATAATCAAGATACCAGATTGGTTCATAAATTTTGCAAATCCTTTTTACTCTTTTCTATGTTTCCTTCTGTCCCGGTACCACTTAGCTAAGTGTCGAGTACGAAATGGAAGGGAATTCAACATTTGTAAAGCCAATACCTGATTTCAAAGATTAGAAATGCAAACGACACAGAATGATAATTGTTATCAATTCTTCTTAATTCACTGTAATTCTATTGTTTGCAAAAAGAATCCGCCAAAGTAATACATTATTAATGAATAATTCTAATTCTCTCTTACACCCAGTAAAAGACTATTTGTTTTACGAAACTTATTTTTCCACAATTGAGACACTGTCATGTAACTGGTTACTGGAGGTAGGAAATATTTTTCTCCTTTGTGTGAATTATTTTATATCGGATTTAAATTAAATATTCTGTTTTATTAGTACATTTTTTATTAGTACAAAGTAAGCGTCTTTGCTTTCGGTCTATTGATATGATTTTGACGAATGCTATCGAAAAGTTGGTGACATCTATACTGTTTCTAATTTGAACGATATCTCGTTCAGTCAATAACACTCAGCGCAACTATATTTACAAAACTTTGGACGATCAGCAACACTTTTCGTTGCAGAAATCGCCGATTGGAAAGCGATAATCCTCGCGAACGAAGAATCGGCGTTTCGCGAGCACGATTTCGCACCGGATATTTCGTCCGTGGGTACTGCGGATTACTGCAATGACGGCTACGCCGATAGCTTTTTCCGGTTTGGTCGGGTTGTACGCGTCATAAATTACAAGCAGTTTCTGAAACTGCTACGCGTAGATTCGACACGGGCGGCCAATCTCCTTGGTATATGCGGGCGCTTTCCACCCTTTCGTGCTCTTATCCCATCTTTACAACGTTCAACTCGCAAACCGTTCGGCAAGTTCAATACGGGGACGTAGGAATGGGAATATTACCATTGACTTTAAATAAATCTTAATATGGCATCGTATGCATGGGTCTTCTCAAATTAACGTCAACAAAATAAAGACGCTTGTTGGATATCATCAGTGCAATTCAGTTTCATTAAGATTACGGTATAACAAGATTCCTTACGAGATTGCACATGGAAGGACTAAGATATTAAATGGCATCTTGACTTTATTTATTTTTTCTTGAAAGCACCAAGACGTATACATATGTCTTGGTATAATACCATTTCATTATAACAGAGCAGGTTTTTTTTTCATCAGAGTATCGTATTTTGAGATACGTCTTATACTTGAAATATTCAATCCATCGTAATTACAAGCATTACATATATCAGATAAAAAAATTAATATTGTTATCGAACAAAAGAATTGGTCAGTTTTTATCTATTCAATTACCCCCAGCAACGAGATGTTCGCAAAGCGTTACTTGGTCGCGCCTTCAAGAAATCAAAATGCTCTTGGATCTTAAATTCTAATTCTCAAGTAATAAAAGGGTAGGAAGAACATCAGGATGACGAAGTTGGGAAAGTTCCTTGCGCACTTAGCAATGCCGAGTCATTCGAAGAACATCGACTAAATTACTACAGCAATTTTCGGAATTAATGTCTGTAAACGATAAAGATGGAGGCGTAGATGAGATAAATCCTCTTAATTTACCGTAGCTCCATTTCTGGCCGGAACTTTAGCAGATAGGCGATTATGGCGCATATGTTACTAACTTTTGGCATTTTACTGTCGATATAATAGTTCGATCCGTCCGTCATTGTTCGATTACAAAGACTTTAATGAGCATTATTGCTGTCATATTGATTTATTAGATTCATTATCGTTGTCAGTGTATTAGTAATGATACATGTCCGATTTAATGCATCGATCTCGTCAGATCATTCGGTGCTATCAGATGCGCGGCTGACGTGCGGACCAAGTGGATGGCTCTGATAAATTACAATTGCGCGTTCTCTCCCGCATTCGACCGTATTATGCAAATTTTATCCTGTCACCCGACATACCGATAACAATACCGCGAAAGAAGTCTATGTTTTAAAAGCGAAGAAATGCACGCCAAATGATATTCAAAGAATGAAAATGTATTGCTTTACGTTATTCTTTTAATAAATGCAAAATCGAATTTTTTGTCATTTGTCAAGTTTCAGAAAATTAATACTATAATTGTAAGGTATGATGGCGGTTTGCTCCAAAGCTACAACGATCGACACTTACCTTAAAAATATTTATAAAAATTCCAGGTCAGCTTCCGGTTCTGAAACTGCACTGGCGAAGAGAACTGTATTTTTTGCCGTGTTGCGCGCGAAAACTGCTGTGGCCTATAGAAAAAAATACATAAAAGATTTTTTTTAATCCTAAGTCTTCTCTCTCTTCCCTGTGCAAGAAAAATAATTTATGAGGATAAAACTTAAACGCCAGGAATATTTTGAAAATCGCCTGAAGTTAGAGTTTCCGTGGTTACTTTATTCTAGTTAACACACACGTTTATTACTTTTTTTAATATTAAACTAGGCAAGTAAATTAATTTTTTATATATTCGCGAGATTTTTCAGTTGTAAGGGGTAATGCTTTAATTGTATTTGGAAGAATAATCGTTTCTTCACATACCAGTAAATTCTAAATCGAAAGTAAGTTGCACGTCAGATGCACCTGTAATTGAAATGCATCAGCGGCATACCTATAAGAGCACATTAAAGCGATAACACCCGTTTTTTAGTATAAAATGTTCATAACCAGTATCTAGATGCAGTCTAGTACAAAATCCAAATCAGCGATTACGCAAATGCGAAATTAGATCGATTCTAATATTAGATTCTATAACTCTCCGAGAGATGCGAAGATGTCTTGATCTACTCGAAAAGCTATACCTAGCAGACTGGCTTTGTTAAACATCTGTATGTTCGCACAAGTTGCATTTGGGAGATATTGGAATATTAATAAACTTTCAGTAATATAATTACAAAATATGCATAACAAGATGATGTACGTTTTAACGATATTCGATTAAAAATTGTCAATTTTTTTATTGTCAATCTTTCGAAATTTTTGTATACATATATTAATATGGATTAATATTAAACGTGGTCTTTCATTAAAGCATAATTAGTAGCTATTTAGTATTTACTATTTATCTGATTTAAGTTTGGGCTATTTTTAAAATACTCGATTTATATAAGTAAGAAAATTGAGATAAAGGTCAGAAATAAAAGGTTTTACATAAAAAAAAATTGTATCTTCTTTATAAGATTGTAGCATCCGTAACTTCAACCGTCTTCATCCCTTGATGGACATTCCTTCTCGATCATCACCCCCTTCGATACCCTCAACACGAACTCTATTACCCGATATCAGATAAAATTCCTTTCATGACACGTACATGGCCATATGCAAGCCGAGGATGACATTTCGCTCGTTCAATATCACCGACTAAAATATCCTTCCAACGATAGAGATCGACGGCAGAACGTCAATGTTGAAATAACTCAATCAGGGATTTGCATGTCGAAAAGTTCGCATACTTAACATGAACAATTTGATTAAGTCGATCCAAAAATATTATTCACAAAATGTTATCAACAAAAACCTGAGATAAAAATTAAGTTAGATTTTGCGTGCTTATTTATAAAAAAATAATACTAAAACATTAAAATTTGTTCAACATTCAAACTTAAAATCAAATAATAAATGGTAAACTGAAACAACTATATTTTTTGCTAATTATGTAGAATGTTGATGGTTATTTGCAAGCATCAAAATGGTACCTCGTCATACATTATTTTATCATAAATTTGATAATATCTCTAGTTGATTAATTATTATTTATGTTGCGTCTCATATTTCAAGCCACATAATGTACAAATGATTAGAAGAAAAAATAATGCTAGAGTCATAAAGAAATTTAAAAAAGAAATTACATAGTAGTCACTTCTCATACACAGTTATGTCGTTGTATCTAAATGTCTATCGATCGAGGAAGATTGCGTCGATAAGATTGTGGCAAACATATGGCAAGACTATAACGTTAGGTCTACATTTTATCTAAATGTATCTCCTAGCGCTGAATTTGCAGTTTCGCGCAAAAATACGAAAGCGACAACGCGCAATTTAACACGCCCAGACATCCATTACATCCGATATATCTGACACTCCATACTGTTTTTATCGGTTTAATCCTATAATATATTTGGTCGAGAGAGTTAAAAAAAATTTATTAACTATTATTAAACTTTAAAAAAATTTATTGGTTATTAAAAAACTTGAAAAATATGTATTGCTTATCATTGCTAACGGAAATTCTTGTCCCATGCTTCGTTGCAAATTTTCAGGAGCGATACGTAAAGGAATTTTCCGTTGTATCCCAACGAAAGCATCACGAGCGAACAACTTGATCAAGATCGCATATTTTAGCGGAAATTTTATTAGATACACCGTCTGGAATCTTCGACACGTAGGAGAAGGGGAAATTGAAGTTCCATATTTTCCTGCTCATCGTTACCTTCGACGAGCGATGCTGGCGCGAGGATAATTTAAATAGGAAATCGGAATGCCGCTGTTCTCTCTCACATTTTATCGCGCGACTTTATTAGATCGAGGGAAGAAGAAGCCTACGACGGAATCTGATAACTCGTAATTTGCGTAAAAACGAAATGCAAAGAAGTAGAACTAGGCTAATTTAACGAACGGAGGATAATGAAATTTAAATCTCTGCCCGTTTTCATCTCGCTACTGTCAAATTTCTTTTCGCCGAGCGAAATGAGATTCGCCCTCTCATCGTTGCCAAAGACTCAAATAGCACCGAGGCGAGAGACGCCTCGTCTCGAGATCTATAACATGACAGTACGTCGTGGTAATGTAGCCCATTGGAATTGAAATAAAAAATACAAACGCGATCAACGCAATCTACGCATTATATTCTCGAAATATTTTTGGAAAAGGGCAAATCCAGATATTTACCGAAATGTGTTATGATTTCTGCACATATAACGAGTATTGTCTTTGAATAGTATAAAGATAAAAACGAGAAAACGTACAATGAAAGAACAATAAATAAAGTTCTTTGTTATTTTCTATATTTTTACCAATTATTTGCAATGTTGACTTATATAATTTAAAAAGTTGTAATCTTATTCGATAAAAAAATTGTATTCTATAGATATGTAAAAATAGAATTTTTTGTGGAAACTAACTTTAAAAATAGTTCACAAATGAAAATATCGCTGAAACGCATACTCGTTGTATTGAGAATAACCTGCGCACAGCTATCGATCCGAAAATACAAACCTCTATAGAAACAGAGGTAAAGAATTTAGCTACAAATATATATAATGTTATTTTTCTATATTACACGTTTCTTGTAGATAACCAAAAGTTATAACTTATACATTCGATTTCATGAAAATTGTAACAAATGTTTCTGTATTTCTGTGTCTCCGAAACAATTGGACAAAATACAATCAAAAATTCTCTTAAAATTTCGTTACGTGCAAAAGATAAAATATATATTCATGTGTATATATTCATGATTGTATATACGTGTCTGATGTAGCGATAGTAAAACCAATGATTAAGAAGACTTATACGTGGGAAAATTGAATATCAAACTTTAGTTATGCCACGCACAATTGCGCAAAACTCTGACCCTTTACAAAACAATGAATATTCGAATCTTTGAAAAACTTATATGGCCTAAATTATCAAGTCAAATACATTAACGATTGGTACATATATTTAACATAACATAAAAAAGACATTTATATTTTTGTTCATTTAAATTCGAAAACATCGCATTTTCAAGAATATGAAAATTTGCGTTTGTTTAAATTTCTGGTTGAATATAATCCGATATCTAAATTTGTATTTTCCAAACACTATCACATTGTGCGATCTCCCTTGGCAATCTGCAGCAGTTGTTTGTCTTTCTATTTTTATTAATCGAGCAGGTTGTTTGGACTGGAATTTACCCAGATTAACATATATCAAGAGTGAGGCCTCAAGCTCGACAAATAGTCGATTTCGAAAACTACTTGGCACTCTTGGAGAACAGTTATTTAGTACGAACACGAGGTAGCAGTGTGTGGTCTAATCAGTTTGTTTGTCAGACTCAGACCCTGGTCAATTCTCGAGGGACTGATTTCTCGGTGGCGAAGGTGGTTTTCCGGTTTTCTCACTATGACCACATCGAATATTGTATTCGCGTTACAACGTTCGTAAAGTCGACACGATACAGAGCCATTTGGATAATAGGAAAGGTGGTATTGTCTTTAAAATAAGGATGAGAAGATTATTCTTTTTTAATAAGATTGCAATCGAAAAACTAATATTAATTTGGACACAAAACTGTATTCTCTGGCCTAGATAAATAAATATCATTTCAATCAATAATCATTACTCTCAAAAACATTTGAGATTTTATGTAAAAATTTTATTATATTTTATTATTATATTGTATTTTATTTATTTATTTCTTTTGTAGGGGAATACATTACTACATTAATGCCATGTTTACCTATCCGCTAAAACGAGATAATAACTCCATTATGTCACATTGTACTAAATATTAAAAAGTCTTTTGATATGTACCGCGAGGTACAAGAGAGCTTTTATCTACGCAGTAATAGAATTTTACTAATTCTATTAAAAGTTAATTTAAAAGAGCCAGCAGAGTAGAAAGCTGCTTTGCATAGTAAAGCAAAATATATGCTGCTGTATACATATCATTTTAATGCCTACAAACTCAAAAATTTGAAAAATTAGAATTGAAAATTAGAAAATGACACAAATTAACACTCTCTATATTATCGTTATTGCGCGACTAGTATCTATTTCATCTAATGACTAAGGAATTATTCTGCCTTAAGCAAATTTAATTAAATCTTTAAATCATGTAATTAAGTAATTCAATTTCTCTCTCTCTCTCTCTCTCTCTCTCTCTCTCTTCCTCTGTCAAAATTTACATACAAATATATAATTTTTAGCATGGATACTTGTTATTAATATAAATTAAAATATTTCAGTTTAAATATTATATATTTTTATTATATGTGTATATATATATGTATGTGAATAAATCTGATATAATATTATAATATAAGGCACATATGTGTATGTGTGTGTGTGTGTGTGTGTGTGTGTGTGTGTGTGTGTGTGTGTGTGTGTGTGTGTGTGTGTGTGTGTGTGTGTGTGTTTTATTAAAAAAGATTAATTAAATTATAAAAATTAATTAAATTGTACAGTAAATTTTTCGTACAATTTATATAATGCGCAATAAATTTTAAAAAAGTATGCATGCAAATAAGAGAAGTCTTGAGATTATGCGTTAAGATTAAGACGTTGGTCGCTATCGATATTTTACAACTTCATCTCATAGCGTAAAATATTTCATTATACGCGGCCTTAGCTATATCAAACGCAAGGCACGTCGATGGAATGGTCGGGACGAATTAAACGAGGGCGTTTTAGCTTTGTGCTCTGCGACACAGTAGCGGTTTGCGCCACGGAAATAAATCTGTTGCAATCGCACGCACGTGTACACGCAGTTGCAGTTGGCTACTTTATATCAACCACAATTACTGCTTTTAGAAGAAACAACGGACAAGTCTCGCTACGCAAACGCAATGTAGATGTCGAATGTACAGGACCTGTAAGGCCTAGGGTCTAACTGGGTCGCTTCAATTTTCTTTTCGATTTACCTTACTTTATTTTTATTTCATACTTCTCTCTCATTTTATTCTTCTATTTTACCTTTCATTTATTTCTTCTTTTTTTGTGGCATAAAAGCTCCGAAAATAATTTAAAAAATGAAAAATTATTATTTAATTAGTGTAAAGATGGCTGAACGTTTGCTGGCGACGTTTTTACCTTATGTATTTTATGAGAAATATGAATAAATACGACATTTTTAGGCATTAACAGCGCTAAAGCGAATTTTTCAATTTTCAGCGATTTTTACGGGGGGGAGGGGTACGTTTTCATTTTAATTTTTTTTTCTTTTAACCAAAATTCATCATTTTTTACGCTTTTTCCAAAAATCCATGTCTGACATGGCGTCAAAATAAAGTCAAACAAATCGCTCCACTCTACTGTACATTCTTACAAAGTTTGATTAGAAAATTTTTTTATTTTTAATGAATCTATCTGTTTCTCTCTATCAGGAAACAAATTGCCAATCCTACAAAATTCGGTAAATCTTCAAGTAAATTTCAAAAATGTTGAATTTGATTGATTTAGTAAAATATAAGTGTTGTAAAGTTGATCTATAATAATAACATCGATAACTTTATTTATATTTATTTGTTAATACAATTTAAAAAATCGTGAAAATTCAAATTACAAGAAAACGCAACGCTATATTGGTCAGTTGATTTTGTGATGTCAAAAAGACACTCGTTTTCGCACATTTTTACTTATTACCGCATACGTATCGAGAATCCTGTGGCTATTTAAAATTATATTCACCACTTACGTCAAAATGATCTTTGCAACAATAATATCTGGATTCTGTTGGTTTGTCAGGCCGTCGTCGGGCTACCCGAAACCATAACCTCCGAACACCTTCAATCTTCATCGCGTGGCATTGTCACGAAAACTTTATTCTAAGTCCGGGTCTACAATGAGTCGTTAAGGTGCCCACAGACAGAACGCGTCAAGCGTCAAGCAGCGAGCAGGGGCTCGATTCTTGAAGTCACTCGCAAGAGAAACGTATGCGCAAATTCAGCTCGTTCAGAAAAGTTGCAAGTTGATTGGCTATTGCATGACTTTTAGCCAATCAACTTGTAGATTTTCTGTAAGAGCAGAATTTGCGAATACGTTTCTCTTGCGAATGACTTCAAGAATCGAGCCCCAGGAACCAATCAGCGAGGCGATATTTTCTACGCCAATCAGATGCAAGAGCTCACTAAGCGCTCAGTGAGCTCTTGCATCCGATTGGTATATTCCTTTAGAACTAAAATTTTACGCCAATTAGATGCAAGAGCTCACTGAGCGCTCAGTGAGCGGTTGTGCATCTGGATGCACCCAATGAGTCATTAGTCGTTAGTCGGAAGCAAATTGACCAACCACAGTCGAGTATTCCTCGAATAATCGATTGTGATTGGTCAAATTGCTTCAGACTAACGACTAACAACTAAAGGTGCCCATAGACAGGACGCGTCAAGCGCCAAGCAGCAAGCAGCAAACCAATCAGCGAGTCGATATCCACAGTGGCGTAGAAAATATCGCCTCGCTGATTGGTTCCTGCTCGCTGCTTGACGCTTGACGCGTCCTGTTTGTGGGCACCTTTAGTTGTTAGTCGTTAGTCTGGAGCAATTTGACCAATCACAATCGATTATTCGAGGAATACTCGACTGTGGTTGGTCAATTTGCTTCCGACTAACGACTAATGACTCATTGGGTGCATCCCGATGCACAACCGCTCACTGAGCGCTCAGTGAGCGGTTGTGCATCTGGATGCACCCATTGGCCGTGTTCCGATATTCACTGCCAGTACTGAAAATCTATAGTATACGTAACGTGAACTATGGATTTTCAGTACTGGCAGTGTATATCAGAACACGGCAATTGTAGACCCGGACTAACTCGTTGACTTGCTCATCTCTGATTTTTTACACTTTTACACAGTAAAAAATAAATATAACATAAATAAATACCACGTATACGCGTTGCGTACTTTCGGAAGTGTCCAAATGACGTCACGAGCGAGTTCGGGTGTTTCCGGAGCTCCGGAGCGTTTAAATAACATTTTTAAATCGTTATAACTCTATAAATATTGAATATTTTGTAAAATAAAAAAAAATTTCTTAACAAATATACGTATTCTATAAAATGGCAAGTCTATCTAAAATGACTTGAAGACCGAATTGATCTTATTTCAAGTTTGAAACTATAGCTAGAGAGGACTCTCATACTGAAAATAGGTTGATACGGTCACGAAGTTACCAACGCAAATTCCCTAGCTTTTTGCTTCGGGTGACGCTCGACAGAGATCGTCGCAGTGAAATTGTAAAAAGTTGAATACCGAGCGGTGTATCTGCAGTATATACGTACATCCGGGAGAACATAACCTCGAAGAGGAAATAGATAACCCGCTATCTACGGATGAACTGTCAATTCCGGTGTGCAGAGGGGCGTGTTTTGCGAGCGTCAGGAGAGGCCGGGGAAATTCGTGTAGACTGACCAGAGTCCGCGAATTTCCGTGAGCGCTGCCGGTTCACACAATCGCTCTAACGCCAGAGTCTCGTTTAATAAAGTTTAATCGACGACCGCGCCCGTCGAGCCCGCGTTCACTTCGAGTGTCCGCTGATTCATCGCTCTTCGACATCCCATTTGGCTCGGTCTCGCCGTTGTCAATTAGCCGAATTTGAGTTTCTCGTTCGCGCGCGTCCACGCGATCGTCCTGAGACGTCCTCTCTGTCTCTCTCTCTCTCTATCAGACACACGCACACATACACAAATAGCAATCGCGAAATGACGGAGGCCCATAACTTTGGTGTCGAAGCCATCAGCTGTCACGCGTGGAACAGAGATAAAACTGGTACGGAAGACTGCCTTTTCCTCTAATGCTATATCGCAAGACATTAGATTTAGTTGAAAAGAAGCATAATCGAGCCGTTTTCACAGAGGTTGCCATATGCCCGAACAACAATGAGATCCAAGTGCACAAACGTACTTCATCCGGATGGAAGTTGCTGGAGACCTTGGAGGAACATCACATGGCTGTCATGGGAATCGACTGGGCGCCAAAGACCAATCGCATAGTCACCTGTTCCGCAGACAAGAACGCCTATGTATGGACTCAGAAAGAAGACGGCAAGTGGGATCCCGCTTGGGTTCTCTTGCGAATAAATCGAGCCGCTACTTGTGTAAAATGGTCTCCTCTAGGTATGGTTATCGCATTTGTACATTGTTACTCAACTCATTACGGCTAGGTACAAAGACTATCGTTGCAGAAAATAAATTTGCCGTGGGCTCCGGGGGACGAGTTATAGCTGTTTGTTACTTCGTATCAGAGAATAATTGGTGGTTATGTAAACATATTAAGCGTCCATTGAGGTCTACGGTAACTACCGTCGACTGGCATCCAGACAACAAGGTTCTGGTCGCTGGATCGACGGACTACAAGGTCCGTGTCTTCAGTGCATTTATCAGTGATATGGAGGATGCTCCTGGTACTAGTTCTTGGGGACAGAGTAATACCTTAGGAACATTGTTGGCCGAGTTTCCTAATACGCCCAATGGAGGTAAAATTATATAACTAATCACACATCTCCTATTCTATTATATATTTTTATATTATTTGAAATACAGGGTTTGTCTAATAAGTTTCCGTACTGATTTTCTCTCGCCCAATAGAAGCGCTGGAGGACTGTCTCGCTGGGCCTGATTAGTGGTGGGGGGTCTCTAGTAAGCAGGAAAAATTGGTTTAGTTGCCTCCGAGCCTGCGGAGTGTGTGGATTGCTTGTGCAGTGAGACTCTGTTGAAGTCACCCAAACACCCTTGTTCTGTTCATGGCTTTGTCTCCGTAAGCCAACTGAAGCATTTTTAACATCTCAGTAGCGTTTTTGCCGAGTTTGACACAAAATTTGATGTTGTAACGCTGTTTGAGATTTCGCTGTATCTTGATCCGTGACGCGTGACTTCAACAGAGTCTCTCACTGCACAAGCAATCCACACACTCGCGGGGCTCGGAGGCAATTAAACCAATTTTTCCTGCTTACTAGAGACCCCCCACCACTAATCAGGCCCAGCGGGACCATCCTCCAGCTCTTTCATTGGGCGAGAGAAAATCAGTACGGAAACTTATTGGACAGACCCTGTATATAAAATATACAAATTGTAAATTGTCTGTCATTATATAAAGAAAATTGAATTTTATATTATTGCTTTGTGCGTTTAGGTGGCTGGATACATTCGGTAGCGTTCAGCCCATGTGGCAATAAAATCTGTTGGGTGGCGCACAACTCGTCTATATGTGTCGCTGATGCTACTAAAGGAAACGCAGTCATGAGACTATATACAGAGCATTTACCGTTTTTAAGTTGCATTTGGATAGGTTCTAATAACATTGTTGTCGCTGTAAGCGATACGGTTCTCTTAACATCATCTTTAAGATCATCCGATAGATATTTATCGTACTGATCGATGACTTTCTCTATTTCGTAGGGGCATAGCTGTATGCCAATGTTATATTCCGTAGATGACAACGGACAAATATATTTTGTTTCAAAGTTGGACAACACGCAAAAAAAGGAGATTGCCGGATTATCCGCTATGCGAAAATTTCAGTCGCTAGATCGACAAGCCAGGAACGAGACGAACGATAATGCTTTGGATAGCGTGCATCAGAACACGATCAACTGCGTTCGTCGGGTATCCGATCGTGAATTTAGTACAAGCAGTTTAGACGGACAACTCGTAGTTTGGGACTTGAAGGTAATTTCTGTCACGTGTGTTTCAATATTAATGTTAACGACACAATCTAATCGATCTTTGTCTTTATCAAGCTTCTAGAGAATTCCATCGCTGGTCTCAAGGTAGCGTAAGCATAAAACTTTTTTTATATTGCGAAGATCAGAGTTATTACATCCAATACAACGATGTATAAATGTTAAAATGAATACTATACAATTTCTCATTAATCAGTCGCCTCATTAAATTTCCCACGTCATGTCGCGATTCCTATCCCGTTGACACGAAAATTGTCGTTTATTCTTTGTGCGGTACGTGGGTGAGGTGAAGGATCCAATACCGCTTTCTTGCAAGAAGGTAACGTTAGCTATTGACGTCGTTCGAACGTCATCGGCGGATACAAGGTGTCTCAGAAGTCTGAATCGCTGGCTGAATCTCATGGTTTTTATATGTAGTATTTTTTATACGTAGTGTCCTTACTATTTTACCGATATTTTATTAAATTTAGACATCTCTTCGAAAGATGTTGACACATTTCAAACAATAGATAAATAAAGTATTTAAAAGATCGCAATAAATAAAGTATTTAAAGCATAGAAAAATAGAAAATCGATAAATTAAAGGATATTCTATTTTTATCTGGAAAAATTATCGCATAAAACAAAAAATCTTTATCGAAAAAAAAGTCTTGGCTCTTTTATATATAAATATTCTTTCATTAATATATACGTTGCCATAATCATGAATTTCATATGAAAATGTACGAAAAATATGATGCTCGATTGCCGATTTTGACGAAAGAGGAAAGAGCGTGGGTAAAAGGGTAAGCGCGATATTGCATATCGCCAGGCGCGCGATTCCGTTGGAGCGGTTCGCCAACGGCACTCGGCAGGCGTAAGTAGCTGGCACACGCGCCAGGAAGGCACCCGATAAGTGGGGGTGGGCAAGAGGCAGCCGGACAAGTTCAGCAACGCGAATATCGATTCAGTCTCGCCGAGTCTCGCGCGAACCACCCTTACGTGTGCCGCCGCAAGCCGCAACGGCAGCAGCGCGCTCGAGCCTCGAGCCTCGAGGTTCGCTTTTGCCATTTGCCATGTCCACCACCGCTGACGCCTGACACATAAAAAACAGTAACGTACGCCGACGAAGACGATACAATACGATACGATACGATACGATCGGTGGTCGATGTCAGCCGTGCATCGGATATCCCGCGAGTTACGTGACGGATTTATCCCGCGCCGATCGCGATTATTGATTCTCGGCTGACTTGTGCTTCGTTTCCCTTTCTTCCTTTCCCTTCCTTTTACGAGGGCAGAATGGCAGATTCCAGATGGAATCGCCGTAGAATCGTCGCTGCAGCGAGGGATAGCCGATAGACGCGCGTCGAGAGATAGAAGAGAAGAGAAGAGAAGAGAAGAGTCGGTCGGCTGGTTGGGCGCGCGCGCGCGCGCGCGCTCGCTCGCTACCATCATCCCTTCGCGTGCGCTATCATCCCCCTAAGAGCGCGTCGCGTCGCGTCGCTTCGCGACGACGACGACCAACGACGACGACGACGACGACGACGACGAGTGCCGCCGCTGTCGCCGTCGCCGGCGTCCTCGTCAGTCCTCATTCGCGAGAGAGACTCGCTGCCTATCGTTCGACCATCATCCAGTCGAATATGACGCGGTCTCGTCGTTCACAAATCGTATCGCGTTATTCTTGACTACGAAGCACAAATGCCAAGAGACGTGACGACAAGTGCGGAGCGAGACGAGAGCCGTCGAGTGCCTCATCGAGATATCATGTCTTCGATATCAGCGCAGGGCGTCGTCGAGCGTGCCAGCGCCGAACTGACCAAACGAATCAACGGCCTGGGATTACGGAAGCATGGTCGGTACTCGGTGGTGAAGCATTATTGTTTTCTCAATTCTCGCTCTCCTTTTCAATGTTCATCCCCCTCGCCTTCTCTCATCACCTTCTCTACCTCTTCTCGCCTTCTCGCCTGCACCTCCCGCTCGTACTCGTAGTAGCGTGCGTAGCGCGCCGCGTCGCGCTAAATCCGCGTTGGCTTCGATTTTTTTCTTCACGGCGCGGCACTATATCGGGGGCAGGAAGGGAGATCGGTGTCAAGTTTATCTTCCGCTTCAACGGCGCCTGAAAATAAAAAGCTAGGGTGCCCGCGAAGGGTTGCCCGCCGATGGCGATCCCGCGATTTTTCTCGCTCGGCGCATCCCGGATCCCTAATTCCCGAGCCGAAGCTACTGTTGTTACGTAATGTCGCGATATAGGATTGATCTCTTTGCGAAAGCTCGTCTCTCGCTCCTTTGTCTCCCTTTATCTATCGGTGCTCGGCAGTCGCCACTCACGCCAGTCGCCTGAGCGACGCGTTCAATTCATTGCGAGCAATGCGAGCGCGGCGACAAAACTCGATCCTTGCTGCGCCCTTGCCTTGCCTTGCCTTGCCTTGCCTTGCCTTGCCTTGCCTTGCCTTGCTGGGCGACACATTTGCGACATTTTTCCCATAATTTATCAAGCGGCACCGCGCTACCGCGTGACTTTCGTCGTCGCAATCTTAACTGCAACGGAATCGATAGCACACGTCTCGTGCACGCAAAAATAGCGGGGATGCCGCCAACTCGAATATAACGCGAAACGCTTTTAGAGCCGTTTAACATCGCGGTAATCGCGGCCGGCCGTCCAATTTCCTCGATCCATAGTCAGATTTCAAGATTGGAGCAACTTGCTTCAAAGCTAAACGCCTTGGACTGTGATTCACGTTGGTTTTTCCCTTGCTAAACGCGCCCCGCGTCGCGTCGCGTCGCGTCGGCCGCGATTGATCGCCATCTTTGACGGTTCAAAAACGCGCCGTCTTTCCGCCGAACGCGTTTACGTTTAGAGATGCGCAATTAGGAAATATCTATGACTGGACAGACGCCAGGCCCAAGACGGCAAGATCGCAATCAGCCTGAGCTAGAGCTTCACAGATGAGTTCCGGAGCAGCGAAAGGCACGAACCTTAACGATCCCTTTAAGGGCCATCGATGCATATAACGTTGATCCTGAGACTTGAACAATTATTGACCACTTTATTGAATCATTCATTCGGAAAGTGTGCTTCAATATTTCCTTCAAAATTGAGTTTGCTTGTCTTTGTTGTTGCTAGTTTAATTGCTTTTTACTTTTTTATGCGATATACGGCGTATCATACTTTGGGCCTGAAATATTCAGCTACCGAACCAAAGTAAGTTTGCGCATTTAAAATCAATCGGAGGCTTTTCCCGAGTTTACGTTACTCGTTATTAACATGTACAAAGTGTGCTACAGAAACAATGACGTTTTGTTCTCTTAAATATAATTGATCGGAGAATTAAATATATATACACAAAATGCGATTCGCCCTCGTGCTAAAACTGCGTACGAAAATCTCATAAATATAATTTCGCCATTACATTGGTCTAATTATTTGAGTCATAATTATTGATCTTCGCGCTATTCGTACAAGATAAGCCTATTGAGTGCAGTTGCTAAAAATAAAAATAATTTGCAAGATAAATGGCAACAGGAAATAGTGGTGCACCACGAGCCAAATAGAACATACAGCTCGGAAAGAAAACAAGAATACCCGGGAGTCTTGAGTAATCTATCATGCCAGATTTCGCTAACGCAGCGAAAATTACAGTATAATTATGCTAATGGTATCGATTCAGAAGTCGGCGGAAAATTCTCTTGGACCGATGAATTTTTATATCACTTTATATTTCGCAGGAAAAGTATGCCAAACGAAGTATATCTTCGAAGAAATTGAGTTGTTTAAATATTCGCGTCTTACGTACGGTTACTTAAAGCGTCTTGCCGTCTTACGTAATGTTCTAAATTTCATGGATTCTCAGGTTTTTTTCCAATTCAACAAAGTCTTAATGTTTCACAAATAGTAAGATTTATAAAATACAGGAGTCTCTCGATACTTTTACAAGTACCTAATTTCTCTAAAATTCAGCATGTGCAAATCTTTCTTTTCAAATCTCACAAATCCTTGTCCTTCTGTCTCTTTGATTTTTCGTCTCTTTAATTGTGCAGATTTTCATTTTTACAAGTTCTTAACTCTCTGCATATTCTCTTGATTTAAAAAATTCCATTCACGTCTTCAAAATCTCTTGTTTCCTTAAACTCTGGATTTGTCCAATCACTATTCCGACTAGGCTTTAATCTGCAAACTCGCTGCCTTTATAACATGCGCTTTTTTATAACACACGAAGAATGTTGAAACTGACCTGAAATTTTTCAGGAGGCGGCAAGACCAGTGTCATGGAACGCGTGACGAACGTCTTTTGCGGCGGCAGTGGTAGCGTTGCTTATGTGAATTTACAAAGTGCGAATAACGCGAATGCGACGCCCGAAAAGCCCAGCCGAAGTGCCGCGCAGACTATCAACAACGTGCCAGCGGGCAACAATAAGGAACGCTTAAATAATGTCACACCAAGCAGAACTAGGATACCCAGAAACAGGATGAAGATAGCCGTTCCCCTGGCCAGCGGAGGAACCGGCGGCTACGTGCCCCCGGCTACGTGGGAACAGCTGGTACAGGACGATAATTTCCTTGGGCGATTCTTTCTCTACTTTAACGCTACGGAAAGAAGAATCTTGGCTCAGGTGCGTGACGAACGAACAAAACAAAATTTTCTATTCCAGTACACGATAGAAATTTTTAATTTTCCGACACTTACCTTTTGTATCGATCCTATATACATTGTCTTTGTCTCACAGTTTCTCCACCTTCGAAATGTGTATATATATAATATAGATAGTTTAATCACATCGCGTTATCGTTGTGCACAGGTTTGCACGAGATGGAGAGACATTCTGTATGCGAGACCGCGTCTTTGGACGGGGCTGGTGCCAGTGGTGCGATGTCGCGAGGCTCGCGCTATGCAACCGAACGCGCGTACTCGACTTTATGCTTCTTTAGTAAGAAGAGGTTTCGATTCGTTAGTTCTCCTAGGTGCGACCGACGAAGATATTCCGGAATTAACACGCGGTTTCCCGTTGGCACAACGATATGTGCACTCTCTGTCATTGCGATGCTGCGCGGTAACGGACAGAGGTCTCGAAGCTCTCTTGGATCATTTACAGGTAAATTGAAAAAAATATATGGTTGAACAAGTCCTTTTTTTAAGCTTTGAACTGTTCAGATATTATTTTTCTATTGATATAAATATTAAAATAATTTGTCGTATTTAATATAAAAATTATAATAGATTCAAGAAAGACTAATTGAAAAGATTCTTATGTAATATAAATTGCTGTACCTACAATCTCGTTTACATGATATATATCCTGTGAAAAATCCTACGAATCCTCACGAATAACGCTATAACAGTATGCATATATATATATATATATTCTCTTATCCTCGATCAGCTTTTATTTAAAAGCAAAGAGTGCTACTTTGCTCGGACGAAAAACGCCACGCTACCCAAACCAAGATTTAATTTACGGCTCGAGGCTCGACAACTAAAGCGTAGAGTTTATTAAGGAGATTTCAAGTTTGTCGAATGACACGACATGTATCGACTTATGGTTTACCATTATTTTTAGGCTCTGTACGAGCTTGAATTGGCCGGCTGCAACGAGATAACAGAGGCCGGCCTGTGGGCATGCCTCACCCCCAGAATAGTGTCGTTGTCTTTGTCGGATTGTATCAATGTCGCCGACGAGGCCGTCGGCGCTGTGGCTCAGCTGTTACCGAGTCTCTACGAGTTTTCTCTGCAAGCTTATCACGTTACTGACGCTGCGCTCGGTTACTTCAGTGCTAAGCAAAGCAGCGCACTCAGCATCTTGAAGCTGCAATCCTGCTGGGAGCTCACAAATCATGGCGTAGTAAATATTGGTGAGAATCCTTATCGCTTTTATTATTTTGATATATTTCCCTCTCTTAGATTTATCTCTTTTCATTTCGAGTTCTCTTACAGCATTCAATATAACGATGTTGTGTATTGATATGAGATGTTTTGAGAAGTTTAATATCAAAATATTGAAATGTGTTCTTTGACAGATATTGTTTTATCTTTTGTTTTATCTTTAACAATGGAAACGGATTTACGTTCATTCAAATAGACGATGAAACTTTATTCTTCAGTTGAAATCAAGCGAAAAGGACGCACATTAAAGGAAATATATCAAAATTATGATTACACGCAAACTGTAGAATTATTCTTTAAAAAAACACGAGCTTTTTGCCAATTTTAAATTTTAATTGCGACTTTTGTTAATTGGATGTATAACAATAGTAATAGTCCGAGATTAAAGCAGGTGCATACGTGTTTGAGATTAAATTTAGAATTAAGGAACACAGCTTTATTTAGCTTTCAAGCTAACCGATAGTCACCGATAGTTCAAACTCAAGTATAGTGAGCGTGCTAGAAAATAAGCGTGTATACTTTGCAGATAACAAATCTATACCTTATTTATTTGAACGGAATATCGCAAAAGAGGATTTTGTGTTACTTTGTATTAAAAACTGTTTTATACTTCAAGTATTTGCATTTTTGAAACGTAAAATTTATTTATATTAATTAAATCTACAATATAATTAAGATGAAAAATATGGCTGGAAGGAATAAATGTAAAATTAAATTTCCGCTTCAAGAAGAAATTTTAAATTTCACCATAAATGTAATAAACAAATTTATGCACACCTTTTAATATAACTTTTACTCTAAAAAGCAAAGATAATGTAATAATAATATATGTAATATAATAAATATATCAAAATTTGTATTCAAAAAATCTTCTTTGCATCTTTTTATAGTTTTAAAGTAATGCTATCATATGTATTATTTTCGATATGTAATTTAGAGATATTGAATTAATATTTTTGTTTTTGTTTTAGTACATTCCTTGCCCAATCTGACTGTGCTGTCGCTTTCTGGATGCAGTAAAGTAACAGACGACGGCGTTGAATTAATCGCGGAAAACTTGCCAAGACTTCGTTCCTTAGATCTCAGCTGGTGCTCAAGGATTACAGATGCAGCCTTAGAATATATCGCCTGTGATTTGAATAATTTAGAAGAACTCACATTAGATAGGTAAGAAGAAATTATTTAAGTATAAAACTAGATTCGCGCAATTACTTTTAACCAAATTACTTTTAAAGACTATTTGTCATAACAATAAATCTGTACGCATCTTGTCTGTTATTTCGTATTTCTAACATACTCGTGTAATTTATGATAACGCATTCATTTGCATCTTTTGCATTGTATATTCTTCATATTACTTCATATTACAGATGTGTACACATTACTGATATTGGCGTCGGTTACATCTCCACGATGGTGTCATTGAGTGCTCTGTTTTTGAGATGGTGTTCACAACTTGGAGATTTCGGACTTCAACATTTATGTGTCATGAGATCTCTACAAGTGTTGTCCGTGGCAGGTAAGATCGCATATTAACTTAATCATAACTTTATCTAACTTTTCTTGCGTGATGAAATTTTGTAAACTTTGTACGACAAACGGTATAAAATTTATTATTTACATTCGCATATTAGAGAAACAAAAATATTAATATTTTTTAAAATATACATTCTTCAGGAAGAGAAAAGAAATCTTTCTAGAAATTAATAAAAATAATATATTATTTTTATATAATCCTACTACACATTTAACTTGCGCAAGAAAAGTTGAGAGAGTTATATAAATTTAATTACATATCTGATACAAGAATGTATACTAAATAAATTTAATTTTACATAGGTTGTCCGTTGCTCACAAGTAGTGGTTTATCTAGTCTGATACAGCTTCGACACTTACATGAATTAGAACTAACCAATTGTCCAGGAACATCGCGAGAACTGTTTGACTACTTACGTGAACATCTACCACGTTGCCTAATCATCGAATAAACATTTAAGAATATCTGCGAATAAAATTCCTTTATACGCAAATGTATGTGTCAAACAGAAAGAATTAAGCTGCGAGAAACAGATCTTAATTGAAAAAGTTCGCAGAAAGCAATATTTTGAACGAAAGTTGGAAACAGTATAAACTGATAGGAGCAGCATAAGAAGCAACTGACGTCCAGATAATGAAAGAACACTACATTTTCCTCGTAATGGTCTAAGAGAACACTAGCCCTCAATATAACATAGACATTTTTAATATACATTAACGTCTCATGCACTTTCGTTCGTATTTTTTCATTTTGCCACGTAATCATATTACGGACATGTATGATTGCGATTGTATCTATATCGATTAGACAAAATAGAAAGGAGATTCATGCATGTAATGATCATGTACAGAAATGAATTCAATATTGTACATTAGAAAAGAGATTGATAACGCATTAGAAAAGGGAGATCGGTGAGTCCTTCTTTTTGCCTCCTAGTAATGTAGAAAGTCCGAATAAACAAGTATGGCAAGAGACTCGACAGTTAGAACTGTGATAAATTTATATTGTACATAATTCTAATTGGTTCGCATACATTTAAACGACTACATCATCAAGCGCATTTGACAGATGCAATAGTCGTAAAGTAGTTGGGTAGTGAATTTAGAAATACATACCGTTTACATATTATTGTTGCTCGATTATTGGCTCTGCCAAATGCGTCTATCAAGTGTGCATTGTTCCATTCTTTGCGATTATAGCTGCAACACACTCCACACGTTGCTTGAAAGAGAAAGTATTTAGTAAATATATCAATTACACAGAAGGTAACATTCCAAATCGTATTACCAGGCAATCTATTCATGAATACATGATTCGTGTTATTTGTTTGTTACGTGTGTTATAGACAAAAAAATCGTGGCTCATAATTATAGCACCCACGATAACGTGGTTAACATCGTCATCCGTATATTATCTTCATATGTATATCCCTGTGCAATCAGTGTTTCTTAAATTTAAGACTTTTTACTAGTTGTATTCTTTGTGGTTTTTATCTAAGTATATATTAATATAACACATAATAAGATATATTTCGCGTGTTTCAAGTGGATAATAATTTTAATAATTTATTACGTCGGTATGTGTCGTATTACACCTTTTATTGACATATATATCGAATAGATAGGCCATTTAATGACTAAATAAGTGCATCATATTAATCAATTTAAACAAGCGCGCTGCGTGTCTGAGTTGCACATTAGGACAACAGCAATAGAATGCCAAAGAATGTTTTTTCTTAATTTATGATTGTTGCGCTATTCATTTAAGACGCAAAAATTTTTTTAATACAGTGCATTATACATATATCTTGCAATCAGTTTTTTTACATTTAAGACTTTTCGCTAGTAACATTATTTGTAGTTTCCGATTAAGTATATATTAATGCAATATAATTAAGCAAAATATTTTTTGCTAGAGAAGTCTGAAATTTAAAAAAACATTGATTTTGCACAATATATTGTCGTATTGCATTGTGCATCTTTCATATTGACATAAAAAATTCATTTTCAAGATAAATTCGCTGTATCTTATGTGATATAATGACGATTGTGAATTATATAGCAATAGAATTCTCGAATACATTCTGTTAACTTAAATTATAAATAATCTCTCAAAGCAATCATATGCAAAGATCATTTTTACGCGTTGCACATGTTTGGCATAATACCTTTGTATATATTGTACAAACTATACCTATATAATTCTGTTATCAATCAAAAGTGAACGTAAATATATCTACACAGGCAAAGCTATATTGAAAAACCGAAACACACTGTGAAATATTGCTCACAGATGCAACATTTAATGATGACACAATACAATGGAATGTGCTGTGAAATAAAAATTTATTGACCAGAATTTTTTGTACTTTATTCTTACATCTAGTTTACTTAGGACTAATTAATGTATGTGATAACTTATGCCTTTTCCCACCAGGTAAGTAAACCCAGACCAGGTTCATCAATTGATCCCTGTAAAATATTGTCCCATTAATATTGTTGAAATTAAAATCGGCATATATTGATAATGTAACATTAAGAATTTGTAAACATACATGTAGAGTATATGGCGTAACGTTATTGGCTTCTGGCTTTTCACTTACATCGCAAGACGCATTAGGTGCTGATGGTAAAGGTGCTTCCGTAAAGATTTCCTTCACTACCCTGAATCGTATGACTTCTCCTGATATTTAATATTTCAATTTTGTGATTTATGTTTTAAATTAATACATGATATTCTTGCATGCATACAAGATATATATACCTGCATCCATAAATAGATCGTGCGTTTCTCCATCTTCAGTCTTGTATATCCAAACCCACGCTTGTTCCATTTGGTCAAAACGTGATGGGTGTTGTAACTTATAAGGTGGTATGACTATATCTTCAAAAAATCCTAATGTAACTGTAACAAAAAAAAAAAAAAGACTTAAATATTAATAATATGTAGTGACACATGACTCCATGTGAGAGCAGTCGACTTATAGTTGGCGAGTCCCAGATTCGATCCCAACTCTCAGCCCATATATGCCTTGGTATTATAAGAACTTGATTAGAGAATTAAAGATTGTGAACAAAGAAATATGGTAGCAAATAGTAACCCATTTCAGAAATCTCTATATCTCATACATTAAATATAAAAAATTAAATTATGTAACTAGAAAGTTACCATGTACACCCTCAGGACTACAGCTACGAATCTTTCCTATTAATATTTCTTCCATCCATGGACGAAATACAATAAATCTAAATGTCACTTTTGTATGGGAAGCTCCGTCTCCTGGAAAAATGTACGACTCTTCGATTTTTGTAATATCGTGTAATGTGATGCATAAGCCTACATCTTTGTAAACCTGTAATATATAAAATAATTTGTTAATAATATTGAGTTTATCTTAATTACTAAAACTAACTTACTTTATTAGCGAGTTTTCTGTTTAATTCGTCAGCAACGACATCGTTCAATTTGTGTTTAAAGCTACTTGGTGGTATCCTAACAGTATCTTTTAATTCCGCCAGTACAAACATTTTTGTTTCAATCTTATACTATCAAATATTATAGATATAATCAATAATTGTTGTGTCTATAATATACATACAATCAAAAATATAATATACTCTTTTTTTCTAATGTAATACACAAAGGGTCAATATATCATGAGAAAAACTCTTTTATCCTAAACATTTCGTAATTTCTCTATTTTTAATATGCATATATAAAACGTTGCAGAACATATACATATAATACACAAAATTGCAACACGATAAACACGTGTAAGGGACGTCACTGGCGTCAGAGAGAAGCCTGAGAGCGGCCATTCCGGCCCTTTTCGTGACCGTCGAGGTCGAAAGCCCCGTACACTAGCGCCATTACATCCATTTTCGAGTTTGGTGCATTAGGCTGATATTACATGTGTCGTACGACAAATTTTTTAGACACGTTGATTGGCTGCTGGATAGAGAATTCTCGAGTCTCCAGAAATTCTCTATCTTGTAGCCAATCAATACGCTTGAAAAATTTGTCGTACGACACATGTAATATTAGGC